>SGPL01000200.1:31687-54131 GCA_004802705.1 Bondarzewia mesenterica
GNNNANNNGNGTAAGGNNANNAAGGACATCGGTCGTGGTGTCCTTTTGTCGTCGGAGCGTACGGCGCCTCTATGACTTTCGCTTTCCAGTCAGAATCATGGTTGTCCGAGTTGCGACTATGCATACGCGTACTATCCGTACGTATCTGTACTCCGGAGTCCTGCTGCCCCATGGGGCATACATCTTCTCCACCGCCGTAGTGCCAATCACACAAGGTTCATACCGTTGATGAACGACCCGATCACAGGGTCGCGTATTCGATCGAGTGAGTGGTTGATATGTCCCATTGAAACAATTTGTAAGTGTCTTGCCTGCGGCCTCCTTGCTGCTGCGTATTACATAGGGCATATCCAGAATTCTTCAGGGTCACGAAGAACCCCGCATCACGGCATGTGTGGTCTGCACCCTTGCTGCCACATATGTGGTTATCCACGCCCGATCAATTCTGGCACAGTCACGGTCAGATTATCTTTGGACTTGAATCATGCAGGTGCATACAGTACTTTGAATCAAGCTGCAATGCCAGACATTTCCTGCGGTTCTCATGTCGATAAGCGATCGGAACAGTGGTGTGTGTCGTGGCTGCAGAAGAATGATGCATTAATTCGAAGTTGATCCTGAACGCAAAGAAGCAGAGCTACTTGTATAAACTATCGACTGGCATCCAGGGTGAGCTCTCCCTTCCGACTACAAATCCAAGTGATCTTGTAAACCAGTGAGTTATCGGCCTATCAGGGCCTAAGTATCAGTCATATTCATGCCATTTGGAGTGCTAGTGAGCTCAGATTCTCAACGGCCCCGTACGGGAAGTGATTCATCAGTCACTGGTTATGTACTTTCCTCCAGTCGAAAGATGTATGTCATGATCGTGCAGTGCAAGACGGTGATATGCACGCGACTCGATACGAGGTCGAGGCTTGCTGGCCTTCAGAGTTCAATCAAAGTATCCATAAATCAATAGTTTGATTCCCAAAAGTACAACTTGTGCATAATACAGTACAGATCCAGCAGACAAACATCCTTCTGGGATCTCGTCTACTGTACACCCCTACGGTCCCAAGCAAAAGAAACAAGCAAACCAGTAATATCTGAAGGAATCAAGTCATCCCAAGCTGCGCGACGAAATCCTGCCACGTCCCCTGCATGGTCGCCTCCGGTGTCGTCGTGTTAGGCCCGCGCGGCTCCTCGGGCAACATTCCGCCCATATCCATCGTATAGAACCCCTCTAGCCCGTTCATCCCACTTGCACTGTAATCGAAAACAGGGAAGTACTGCGGGAAGTTGAGGTCCAGACCGGCCTGTGGATGCATTGAATGGGAAGGTTGTTGTGCTTGAGATGATGGGAACGGCACGGGACTAGAGAAAGCGGGTACGCCGGTGAAGTCAAAGAGCGAGGGGCCCGTTTGTTGGTATTGCATTGCGGGTGCGGGGTTGGCGGTCACGGTCTGAGGCTGTGGTTGAGTGGGCAATCCAACGAGAGCACCGCTGCCAACCGCTAACGATGAGATGCTGGGCGGAAGAGAAATGGGCGCTCTGTTTATTGCCGTTGTCGCCGTTTGGGCACCAGTGGTCGGCAGTGGATTGGGCGTTAGAACAAATGTGCGAAGATAGTCCACCACATTCGGATCCATTGGGCCCTCTGTGGCCTGGTTCAGCGGCAGGGGAACAACAGGGTTCATGGATGTGGGCGAACGCTCGATGACGACTGGAGAAGATGCAGTTGTCGAAGTTTGATTCTTGGATACCAGACGCATCTTGCCTCCAAGCATGAGAAGTTCATCCTCGTCCTCATCCTCATCCATGGACGATGTGGATGGTGCACGGGCTTTATATCGCGTTGCAGGTTGCGCCTTGCCGTCCCGGAAGGTCTGCAAAACTTGTGCGCGCCTTTTGGCGTAGTTTTAACATGATGTCCTAAAGCAGAAGGTGGCCTGGGGTTTCAGCGGCATCGGTAACGGACATACGGGAGTTACATACCAACACCTTTCGAGCTCGGAAACCCTGAGCAGTCCTCGAAAACAGTTCGCATGCTGAGTCAAGCTGGACGAGCGCCGAAGGAGATAGACTCATAGATGGGCATCGGGTAACTATTGCGCCCAAAACGATCTGCAATACATGATGAGCTGAGGTCAGACAGAGACCAAACTCGGCCGCATACCGCACAGGAAAACATATGTGTCCAAAGGAACCACAACCGCTCTGTGGGCTCCTTGGCCTGCGAGTGCAAATTGCGGATCAGAGCGACTAAGGAGCCCGCGCTACGGTACGCTGCGATGACGGAGGTGCCATATGGACTTCCCAGAGGGTCTTTCGGGTGATCGCTGAGCGCGCGCGCGAAGAAGCTGCGATGCATATAGAGTAGATCTGTTAGAGAAAAATGAAATCAATTAGACCAATTGCGAATGCGACTACGGGACCAACGAATACTAGGGTATCATAATCAAATACTTACTCATTTCACGCACGGCCAGTACCAAGTGGCGCTGAAGAATCATAGATACAGGTTCGGGGATCAAATTCAGCTGGGATTCAGTGGAGTTGCCAAAGCCAGCAATTTGAAGAATTGGCGGTACTGGACAAGCTCGTAGCTTACGATCCAATTGAAGGATGGTGGCGTAGGTGGGAGTTTTGGCACCGAAGGCCTGATCGTGTACGACAGACATGCCGACTGATGAGAAACGATGTTTCCAAGCATGGACTGAAAGAACGAGAAGAGAAGAACAAATCAGAGTTATATGCGAGCGAAGAGCATACTTCTAACGGTTATACTGACAGGCTTCCTCCGTTCCTGGAATATTTGGATGCGGCAGCTTGCAGTCAATCTGAGCCATAACAAAAGCTGGAGGGCGTCCAAAAGTGAGACACTAAATGTCGTTATGGGTAACTTTGTCTGGATCTGGAGGCGAACGAATATCTCACCTGCCAAGAATCGTAGACAAACAACTCCCAGAAAACTTCGCGTCTGCGACGAGTTTCTATTGGCTCAACGCCCAATCGGCCAGTATCACGATCTGCAGCACAACAAGTGTGCATTCATAATGAGTGGAAGGGCTACGTAAAAGTCTCGTGTCACTCACGTAGGCCAATCTATCAGACATATTGACGGATCAGTGAAATTCATGCGGAACGAAGTATTTTCTCACACTCTGCGCGAGCTTGACGGCTAAGCCCATAATAGCCCAACGTGGGCCGGCATTTCCACCGTGCCTATCAGCGAAGAACAGGTAAAAAGTCATCAAGAACTACAATGACATATCGACTCCAATATCAGAAGACGCGGAACAGAACAACCGGTTACGACAACTTACCAGCGCCTGTACAGCTCCCAAAGTCGGCTCACTGAAAACGCTGTTTTGAAAGAGTGTCGCACGTGCAAGCTGGTGGTACTTTTCCGCCTCGATGCTGTATGAGGGAAGCCGATCATCCATCAAGCTGCCAATAGCAAGGACCATGAACATGAGTGCCAAGCGTTGTGAGCGGACGATAAGCGGCTCGTCTGGGGTCGTCGACATCTGCGACTTGTAGATTGCCGAGTACACAGTCTCATTGAAATCAGCAACTGGGATTGGATTGTACCTGAATAAAATTCAGAGTATATGGTAAGCTGTTAAGCGAGGGGTACGCACATCCAGGCAGCATGCGAGAAGTATATATCGCGAAGCTCGGCTGCCTTATCCGCAGGTGGAAGATACCAGTATAAGCTGCGAAGGCGTTCGCTGATAGCTTCTGAGGTTTGCTTGTTCATCGGTGCCAAACGGAATGAGGAACTAATTTCGAGGATCTCGGGAGGAAGGATTCCTTGGAGATCGGCACTTCGATCGTCGGGACATTCTTCTTGCATGTCCTCATTCTGACGATATGATCACTTCAGTACCGTATAGGCAAGCATGTGGGAAGGAACGCTATTACTTGCAAGAAGTACTATATGGAGGTTGATCAGTAAGCCTAAGAAATAGAAGGGAAGTTTGACGAACCCATGAATTCGCAGGTTGACCATAGTACTTAGTTTGACCTGAATCAGAAATGGATAAGGTGCCGAACGAGTCAACATCGTCTGGATTTGTGTCGTCGTCTTCGGGCTGATTATTGACAGCATGGCTGCGGAGGGAGACATCCCGTTGAAGCGGGGCCTTCACCCGTAGAAGGTCGTCCGAGAGAAGAGGGTGGGTTTCGGAAGAAGTTTGTTTGTGTGAAACGCGGAGAGCATCCTCGAGCTCACGGACGCGAGTGCAGAGCTCTGTGATCTTCTCGTGTAGCTCTTGAGTAGATGCAAGTACGAAGCTGATAGAAGTAGAAAGTTGGTCAGAATACGCTTAAGCACGAAGACGATAGAGACATACCGATTTCCTTGACCGGTTGTAAGAGAGCCTGGTCCGAGGGTAAGTAAAGGCAAGGTTTGAACAGCTCTCAAAAGTACTGTACCATCAGGACAGATAGCGCCACATCCACGTTTGACGCATGAGCTACATGGAATGTTTCGATCGCATCGAAGCTTCAATCTAAGACGAAGAGCCTGAGGGGTAGCGCTCTAACATTACAAGCACAAGACGAAGCTGACCTTCTGCATTCCGCGCAGGAGAGTCTAGTTGCACCTCTTCTCCGTTTCTTAACGGGCTCGGGGGCAGATGTAGGAGGTTCTGGTCGCTTGGATGAGGAAGACATGGCGAGTATGATGGGATGAGAAGAGACAGGCCGTACTTGTGTGTTCAAGATTAGATGATGCAGTAAATAGGTTTTGGAATTTGGCGCCCGACTGGGCTACAATCCGCATCTGGAAATCCGAAATTCCCTGTCCGTTTACGGCATCATTCAGTATCATTTCATCCCATTGTTACCACCTGTTACCGCCCAGTGATAAGTAACTTCGGAAGGCCTGACATCCCAATGATCCTGAAAAAAAAAAAATACCCCTGCGCAAAGATACGGACTCGGGTCGATACGCACTTTTCATGCTTGTTTCGTGCAACAAAATAAACTGCAGCAGAGCGCCAACAGAGCGCTCAGATCTTCCGACTCCGAGGGACCACAACGGCCCAGGTTCGGCCAAGGTCTTGTGGCTGTGCGTCTGTGTCAGCATCTCTTGTTCCGGGCCCGGTTGATCACGGTGATACAAAAATCAACAAAGTATTCTTCGAGCATGAAACATCCGCTTCGCCCATTCAATCACATTTACTCGACGCTTCAAGTCGTCAATGCAATCCTTTGCCGCATCACCGCGTGACCCGCGTATCACGGCCTGTCAAAAAAGTATTTGATTTGCATATGTCACTGCTGCACTTACTACATCCTCATTCCTTGGTACGTTCATGTCCAATGCATGGTCCATTCGCTGTCTCGTTATCACAAATCCGTTTCTGCGTTCTCACGATATCTTTCTTTGATGTACAGTGTGCATCGCACGAAAGCGGCGGGAGGCACACGATTGTTGCACCAAACTCTGATGAAATTTTGATAAGGGAATAGTGAAAAATAGACCAAATCTCGCATTTTGGGAAAAAATACCATTTTGTTTGTTTTGGATATGTGTGTGGCCTTCTCCCTGTGTGACTTTGCTTCTCTGATGCCTCGTTCTGCATTGTAGCGTAGTCAACCAAACTCAACATGTTTCCACGTTTCCAACAAAAGTGATTCTTTCACAAGAGTTGGCGCGATATTTTCCGATTATTATTATTATTAATTAGTATGTAATACTGCGATTATTAAGAAATGATTCCCTAATAAGTACGGGAATCGTAATTACTTATCGCTCAAATTCTTACCACGACCGTTTACGACGGCGACGAAGTCACCGTCTTGTTTGTAGTAGAGATACATGAAAAATCTCAAAGCCTCATTTTTCGAAACTCGACATTTAACCATGAGAAAATAAAGTCAGTCGGAACACACTATGATGCATAGTGCGCACTGTGCATGCCCATGAGAGTATGTACAAGCTGAGCCTCAGATTCAGAAGGATAAGTCCTCGTATAGTTACAATAATGCAATAACTGTAGTCAGATCAAGTACGTAATACGAAGGAAGGCTGTGCGACTGGGCAACGTTGTCCAACACGGTCTCGTCGACGAGCACAGCGACAAAGAACCTCGCTGTATTGACGACTCGGTACATGCTTCACTCAGTTGTCAACGAGAGCCATCCTCTCAACTCAGTTCACAACGACGTTATACATGTTGTCTTCTTTACTCTCCGTCCCACCGCCACTGTCAGACTCTGGTAGCATATCAGACTCTGGTTCCATCTCTGGTCCCGACTTACCTCTCTCTGGCCCGCGTTTCCCACATACGCGTGCACAGCTCTCGGCCATAGCTCGTCAATATAAATCAGCAGACAGCTATGACAGTGATGCCGAGGGTGACGAGTTAAACCGCGTTAGCCCTGCCCTTGTTGCCAGGGTGGTTAGCCTCCTCGATCGCGAGCATGAGGATGAGCTCAAAGTTCTGCTCAAAGGTACCTACGGTGGCATAGATGAGGAAGCTGTAAGTATAGCGAAAATATCTCATTATTGCGAGGCTTAGCATTCCGGTTAGCTCGAGCAGCATGTCTTAGACCTCATGCACAAGCATAGAGACGATGTCGCAGGCGTCCCTTTTCTTTTCCTGACTTCAAGCCGCCGTCCCATCTCGCGTCCGTCGTCGCGCGCATCATCTCATTCGACGCGTCTTATTCCCAATCGTCCGGATACTCCCAACTCAGCTCCTAGTTCTCCTCTTGCTTATGTATTTCGTAGACCACACACCCCAATTACTTCTCCCCTCGGGACAGGCCATGGGCAAGCTTCCTCATATATGACTGCCCACAGTAACCATAGCGAGTCTCCTGCAGCCTCTCCGACACTCTCGTACGCGATGCCTCACACGCACTCCCTCTTCGCGAGCAGTCTCCCATCGTCTCCATTATCGTCTCCCCGGCTTCTGAACGCTAAAGCTTCGGAGTTTAGACCGCATCCTCGCCCTCTTTCTGCTGCTTCGTCAAACCCCAGTACTCTATCGGGTCTCCGGGCTGAGACGCCATCTCCTGATCTGTGGGCTCATAATCCGTCGAGAGCCACTTCAAACCTCGCCATTGCAGCCCCACTTGTTCCGGATGCTACATTGCTATCTCGCTCCACTACTCCTAACTCGTCTCTCCGCGCATCTATCCGTCCTGGTGAGGACGACGACGACGAAGATCCATTTGATCCGTTCGCCAGTAGCGCACCTCGATCATTCCACCCTCTCTCCAGTTCTGATTTTGATCCGCCATGGACCAATTCATCCACTTCAAACTCTTCATATTCTATGGAAGGTTATCTATCCTCTGAGCAGGTGTCTTCTCCGTATGCATCTCAGCCATCGCAGGACAACAGCTTGGGTGTCGATGCTGACTCTGCCGAACTGCTTACTGATGGTATGACGCCGTTCGATGTCTTATCATCTGTATTCGGGGCATCTCTTGCTTCTTCAGAACTTGAGGACGCTTTGGCCAGTAATGGATACGACTTTGAAAGGGCTATGGCATGGCTCGTGGACCGTACCGTACCACCGCAGCATCACACTTCCCCAAAATACCAAAATATGGGTGGACGGGTGTCCTTGGTTTCACGCGAAGGAGCTGGCACAGCCGGATTCGTCCGCGGCGGGAGGGCTGGGTACCAAGTGAACGCAGGAGGCACCAGAAACCCGCCGAGGTACATAAATGGTAGGCCCGTACAAGCCGGGAATAGGGTTTGTCGCTACTTCTTAGCTGGGGAGTGTTTAAGGGCAGATTGTCGCTTCAGGCAAGTTTATCAAATATTCTTTCTAAGGTCAAATGCTGATGTGTTTACACGCAGCCATGATCTCGAGCGCGCGCTCTGCCGGTTCTGGTTAAGAGGAACGTGCGCGAAGCAAGAAAATTGCGAGTTTCTGCATCATCTCCCCAAGGATATCGACATGTCGGGCCTCAATTCGGCAATGTCTCATGCCGACTTGAACAATAATGACAGTGTGCGGAACGCCAGTCCTCCACTTGACGAATTTCCTGCGCTAGATTTTGCTCACTCTGAGGATGCGAAAGCCCGCCGTGGTAATTACTTCGGTCGCAACGATAGACCTCATTATGACCCGGGGCGGACGAGGTTTGCGGCCGCTGTCAAAAAGCCGCCACCGACCACTCCAGCGCTTGCTTACCAGCCCAGGGACCAGGCAACGCTCGCTGCGCGGAGAGAGGCAATGGGCAGCGCTGCGGAATCGCTCCATCATCGCACGGCCATCATTGCCCCAAAACCGTCACCGCGCCTCAAGCTGCACCCGCCAACCCTGTTGCCGACCCTGCCGACTGGTGAGTCGATCAACAAGCTGTACATGGCCTACCGCTCGCGCGCGCTCCAGTTGGGCGCCGCGCGCAATGCTTGTCTTTCTCGCGCCGCTGATGCATGGCGGCGTGGCGACGGGGCGGCCGCTAAACGTTTTAGCCGGGAGGGTCATGATCTAAATAGCAAGATGGCTACCGAAATGACTGGAGGCAGGGGTCACACTGGTGCGCGAGCGCGCTCAGCTGGCCGAGCAGGCCGTCAAGGAGCGAGATGCATCATGGTCAGACGATCCGAGGGATAGGACTAGCCGGGGACAGATATGTGGTGGAGGCCTTGGTGTTATCTTGGGCGTTGCACGAACCGACTCAGTCAGCGATAAAGGGAAGTTGAGCCCAGAGGAGAGGATGGAGTGTGTCTTAGACCTTCACGGATTACATTCAAACGAGGCGACGGAGGCATTGGAGGAGTTTTTATTGGCTGTGAGTGCGGTCCCGATCTGTCGATTGATGAGAAGTGGACATTGACGACGGCCACGTTGTGCGTGAATCTAGCTCGAGCGGGAACATTTCTATGGTTTAGGTGAGTTGATCCGTCGGTCGTGCTGGCAGTGTTACGGCGCTGACTGGCAACGGCGGTATTTACTCAGTTTATTTGGTCGTCGGCGAAGAAAAACATACAGGCACGCAGGATATTGCGCGCGGTGCGTCGCGCGAACGTTTGGCCGCCGGGGTACGCGAATGGCTGCACCGGTGGGGATACCCTTGGAGTGAACGTGATGGCGTTATCTGCGTGGACCCGTTAACCCATATATGAAGGTGATGAGACTATTTGCGATTCTTGCCCTTGTTGTTTCAACCTCAAAAAGGAGTGTCTCAATTTGGTTCTTATCTTTTGTCTTCTGTTTCCTTTTTTCTTTCCATCTTCCGCTGATACGCCGAGTCGATGGAAAGAAAGGAAAGTTTGTTCGATTAGGGAAGTCATTCAAAGGGGAAGTGTGTATATCGTATCGATTAATTCTTGGGTTGTGCAAATACAGCGGGATTCTATGTACATAACTGTAACAATTCTTTCATCTTATACTTAAGTAGGTTTTGTAGATGTCGATGTCAGATGGCAATTGCACCCCCTTTCTTGTCTGTCGACTCTTTTGGAAGCACGATATACTGTACACAGCTGTCCACCGGCACCACTGCTTTCATCAGACATGAAGTACGTTGAAATATTACTCTGCCTCAGGGAGACCAATATTCATCGCCAGCGACGCAGCAACGTCAAATCACTGCCCGCTCGCAGACGCCCCCACACCAGTACTGCCACTATATACGCAGCACCCGACTTATCCGTCAATGCGCCTGCTATACTCAGATGCTCGGTCACCATGAGCAACCAGTGTTGAAACGTTGAGCGTTTGAACCAGTACTTATACTGTGCCCAAAACGGTGTGCCAGCGCAAAGCTGTCTCCACCACGTGAAGGTGCTTTGTCATGTACTACTAGAGACCGGGAAGTGTTGCTATACAACGCCGTGAATATCGTCCCGTTTCTCCCGCCGACCACTACAATGTCTGCTCACGATGAGAACCACGAACTAGGGCAGGGAGATACTGCCAACCGTCCGCATTCCATTGATCTCACACTTGAACTCGAACGTCAACTCGAGAATGAGTCTTTGCCGAATTCCCCGACCGACGCCCGCCCGCAGTCTCTCGACCCGCATGTCCTTGCCTCCATTGTCATGACCCTACGTATGAACCTCACTGATGTGACGAGGGAGCGAGATGAGTTTGCGGCGGAGTTGAAAGCTTCGAAAGCGAAGGAACACGAGCTCAGTTCAGAATTGATCCGGGTCATGGAAAAGCAGACGCAGACGAACGAGGAGTTGGAGGTAGCACAGCAGAAGAACAAAGATGACGAGGAGTCTATCGCGATGTTGCGTAGCAAGGTCGAAGAGAGCAGGTAAGTCAATTGATGGCGTCTTTTATGCGCAGAGGGAGCGCTGATCATCACACGTACTCACTTCCCAGGCGTGGCCTCATGCGCTTGCAAACCGAGAGCAGGCGGATGAGTGCCAATATGTCTGTCGATTTGTCTCGTGCGGGAGTACCCTCATTCGGAGGCCCTCCTTCGAGCAAGCGAGCGTCGTTTACGCCCCTCACGGGTTCTGGAGCGACTCGCATGCACAGGCGGATATCCTCGTTCTCTGATTCGCATGCCGGGTGGACAGATGCAGACAGCCAGCCTACTTCTCCGAACTCGCAGGTCCTCACTTTTCCAGAGGCGACTTCCTCTGTATCTCACCCTCCTGTGGCCTCTCGTCGGTTCTCGGGGCTCTTCGGCCGTACCTCTCCGCCAGAGCCACTCGACTTGTCACATGGAGGCTCCTCGAATACCGAGATGATTGCATTACGGAAGGAGGTAAAGACACTCATGGCGGCGCTGGAAGAGACACGGCACGAGCTTACCGAGTCCAACGAGGCCCGCGAGGCGTCCGAGATGTGTGTTAAGGCCCTGCGGGAATTTATCGCGGAGAATAACGTCGGTCTAACTCCCGCTGGAAACGATGTGGGACCGCAACATCCTCCGGAGGTGCATGGTGACGATGCTGATAGAAAAAGTTCCGTGAGCGGGAGTGGATCGTTGTGGGGCTTCAAGCTGTGGAGAGTCGAGACGGGAGGGACTGCACCTGCGAATGGGGAGGCCGTGTCGTCACCAAAGTTGAGCCAAGGCGCGTCGCCACCTAAGCAGCAGCAGCAGCAGGGCGAGCCTCTCGCGAAGAAGTTGGGAGGGTTTTTTAGCGGTCGAGGGAGCGTCTCTTCGGTGAGCACGGGACATAGGCAGGCGTCTGGCATGCAAGAACCCATGTTCAACGGTTCGGATACGTCGTCGACGGCAGAGTCGACAGAGCCGGTGAGCCCAGCGTCAGAACAGCCGCGGCCGAGCATTTTGGTTCATGAGAACGGAGAATCTTCATCTAGTTCGGACATAGGGAGCCCTGAGCGTTTCAAAGATCGCGACGTTGATAGGAAAATCGGGCTTGATAACAAGGACAGCGTGACGGTGGATGCGAGTGTGGGCGAGATACAGGAGTCAGGCCGTTCATGATCTGATTGTTCTGATGTTACGAAGAGTTACGAACGTCATGATTGGCCCATTTATCGATACTATGTCACCCGTAATCATGTGTATATACCCAGATGGATATTCGATGTTCAGCTACGTACGCCTGTCTTTGTGTTTTCTTACTGAATTCTGGACTATGCCAGTATGTCGTCGACTCGTCGGTGGAGCACATCTGCGGTAGAACCTAGTAGAACTCGGATTTCAAAATTACTTCCGACGAAGTAACCCAAGTAGTATCTAGATAAGGGATCTTGATCGGTAAGTCGACGAGATTGACCTGTTTTGGACTTGGCTAACTTAAGATCTGGAATTAGACCTCGAGGGTCAGTTCAAAGTTGTGCTATCGAGCGCTGGAAATTTTCGTTCTCGCATGGGGCTCGAAAACAACGGAGCAACCAGGCAGACAAATGGGTACAGTGTCACAGTGTACTACGGCTTACACTTTCGGAGTAAGACATGGCTGAGTGCGCCGCCCGTTTTATTCCCTCTTCAGGCGTTCAAAGGGACGAATCTCAGCGATATCCATTGTCGGACGTATGTATTGAAAGACTACCGTCCAATCAGAACTCAAAATCCCAACTTTGATGAAGACAGGCGCTCAGCGCTCAGGCCCGCATGTACTTATCGGCTCAACGTACTTATCGGTTCAGGGCACAGATCGACTGGCAGCCCTCAGTAAATGTTCCAGACTGTAGAATCTCATTGATTGAAGCTGGCGGTGCACTGGTCTGTAGCGTTGCTGACAAGGGAAATTGACGAGCACATATTGTGTTTCACAAATTTCGTGACTATTCATGACTGGTATCGCCAGTAAGCCTGCAGACTTCTCAGTCAGCCGATGATCAATGTCACAATCAGCACAACCGAAGGGACATGATCGTTGACGAGTTCTTGCCTCGGATAAGTGACATATCCCCATCTTGAACCGAGCATTGCTGATAGAAAGTGCGTGCGTGCAGCGATTGGCGTGATCATTGGGGGGATGACCGGGCGTTTCGCAAAGTCTGGCACCAGTAGTGTACAATTCACTGGCAGGCATGAGACTCTCAAGCCTAGCGGCTAGCTAGACGAGACTGTGTCGACAAAGTATGTAGTTACATCGATCGACGACCGTGCGAGCGGAGACGGGCGCTCGATCCAAGAATTATAATGAGCAGCATTTCGAATAGTTAAATATGCGCGCTGATTTCCGAACCAGGTTTTCCGGATGGTTTGGTCGACCGGCATCTCTGTATGGCATACTTAGTCTCGAATTTAAATGCCTTCCAATGCCCATCTATAGACGCTCTCACCTTCTCCTCTGTCTCCTCCATCATGTCTTCTTACCCTCAGAACGACTCCAACTCTCCCGCTGCTCTTTCACCCAAACAGAGACGTCGCAGCGCCGCTCTGTCCTGCGCAGAGTGCAGACGGTAAGCGGTCTCTCCTTGTATCACTCTCTCACATACGCTTACTCTCCTACTCAGGCTCAAACTGAGGTATCTGCCTGGTCTCTTCGACCCGTTCTCTTCTCATACCTTCTTCCAGGTGTAGTCGAGTCTTTCCGTGCACGAGTTGTGTGAAGAAGGGGTGTGCAGCCATATGCCCCGATGGTTCGTTCTCCATGCTCCATGTCCTCCCTGCGTCTCACCTCAGTTTTAGGCTCTCTCACTACTGGAAAGGGAAACAGGTACCTATTCATCCCCGATATTTCTCCTGCGCTTACGGCTTCTTATGGTGCAGGTTTATTCTCGCCAACACTGAAGTTCTCCATGACAAGATCGGTCAACTCTCCACACGCGTCCGTCAGCTCGAAGATGCGCTGGCTGAGACTCACGCGTATCACTCGAACGAGCGCCATCCCCTTCTATCTGATGATCTGCTACAAATCAAACGTCCCCTTGAAAGGGAAGCGAAGAAAGAGATGACTCTACCTCAAGAGGTTGACACTGCCGAGGCTATCGACGCTGTTGGTTCCCTGTTAGTAATCTTTTCCAACTTTGCGTGCTCTTGATATTGATATGTCCTTTTAGATCAATCTCTGACACGGGACGGAACAATTTCTATGGGCAGACGGCAAATGCCTGGGTATGTCCACTCTTCCGCGGTTGTTGTTGTCATAGTTGATTCTCATGGGCTGCGTAGTATCTTCTGCAGGTTTGTTCTGCCTGTCAAAAGTTCGCGTCCCTTCCCTCACCATTTCTTATGCAGAACGAAGCGGGTACCAGTGATGAAGATGATGCCAATAGTCCTGATCTTCCGTTACCAAACGACATCCCTTGGCTCAGTCACGGGTTCCCATTCACCTCAAGTGTATCAAAGGACATACAAAGCACACGCGAAACTCTGATCAGTTTTCTTCCAGAAGCATCAAAGGCTCAACATTTGGCAGACTTGTACTACCGTAATGCTGCCTGGATGTGAGTACCTCAGCCAAGACGTTTGTGTGCACTCATTGATCCGCTCTAGGTACGTGCCGTTACATCGACCCGAGTTCTACGACACTATATTTCACCGCATATACGACTTACAACCCACCCCCGCTAATTCCGATCCGATTCACTCTCACCGGCTCGCGGCTCTGTATATGATTCTCGCCATCGGCGCACTACTGGATCCAGAGAGGCCACCAAATTCGTACGACGCGACCTTATATTATCAGCTTGGGCGCGCTTCCCTAGCGGTAGATTCTTTGTTTGAAGAGCAATCAATTCCGGCAATCCAGGCTTTGGTATGTTTGCTTCGTATTACTTTCTAGTAGGAATGTGACTAAATTCAGCCCTGGATTCTAAGTTATTGATGTCTCACTACATGTTCCTGTCAGACATCGATGGTCCACGGTGGGCGCTCATGGGATTGGTAGTCAAGCTTGCTCAGGGTGTAAGTGATTCTATGACACGAGACTTTGTACGACTGATCGTTTGATCACCGCTCATCATTTACGTGTTCTTTTGGATCAGTGCGGACTGCGTAAGCCATTCTTTTCTGACACCTGGCCGAGAATGTTCTTCGTTACTGAATTCTTATCACAGACAGGGACAGTGGCCGATGGGGTTTGAGTGCTGATGAAGCTCAGAAACGTAGGTCGCTGATGTGGGAAATATATACCTACGACTCATGGCAGGTATGTCGTGACAGATATGCTTATTCATTGCCGCCATTATTCATAGCATTATTCTCAGAGTTTGACGTATGGGAGGCCGCCTTCCTTCTCGTTGGTCCATATGGATTGCCGGATGGCATACGAGCCGTACAAGAACGAAGAGGGTGAAGAAGAGATGGGCTGTAAGCGACAACATGTTTCTCCGCTTTTTCTGTTTCTGATCATTTCCAAGTCGAGCTTTGGAAAACACCGATTCTCCTCACAATGCCTGAGCCTCATTCATGATAAAGCCTTCGGCGCTCGCACGCCGAGCTACAAAGTTATTCAAGAGCTGGACAGGAAAGTGCGGGATTTCTATACACCGCCGTCCCTTCAGGTTCCAGGCTTTGGAGGACCAATGGCAGAGGTTGAGCCTGCACCTCCCCCGCTGACCATGCAGCGGTACATCGGCTTCGCTATCAAAGAGATTTGTGAGTTCGGACCATTGTGCTCGTGAGGAGGATGGACTGCTGACGCATACGGTAGCTCTATTCTATATGCATCGAGGCTTTTTCGCACGTGCCATCGAGGACTGCCCAGACGACCCCTTGGGTAGCAAATTTGCACCTTCCGTGTTGGCTGCATATAGCAGTGCCTGCTCGTTCGTCGGTCTAATTAAGAGCCTGTTCTCGCAACAGCCGGGCCTGACTGAGCGGATGTGGTTCCTGTTCACTCACGTATTTTCTTGTGCTGTGAGTTCCTGTCTGTGTATGGACCCTTTGATGCGCACCGTGACATCTTATCTCTCTGTCGAATTAGATCGTTTTGGGGTCGATTCCCATTAAATGCCCCAGTATGGCCCTTGCACGTTCGGCATTATCGCATTTGGATTCCGCATTACGGCTGTTCGAACAAGTTTCGGAAAACCCCCGAGCTGTCAAAGTGCTTGTAAGTTCTTTTGCGAACCCCGTTGATTGTCGGCTGATTTCGATCTCTTTCAGCCTGTTCTTCGAAAGCTCAAGGAGCGTGCATTGGCTTCAATGTCCGAAATGCAATCACAGAATCCAGCGGCTGCTCCGTCGAGGTATTCTTCCGAGGATCGAGATGTCAAGAAGGAGGACGACGAGCTGGCCACGCTTGGAGGCAAGACGCGCTTCGTTCCCAGAAAGTCGAGTTCTTTGCCTTCTTCTCCGGCAAGGATGCATACCATGACGGCATCTAGCTCTCCGGCACTATCCAAGGCCTCACCACCCCGGCAGCAGACACAGCCTCAACCGCATACACCTGTTACTGGCCCAGTATCTACATCTACTCTCCCGCTGCCTCCACCTGGACCCGCTACTCTGCCACAGGTTCCGACTCAGCTTCTCACCGATCCTCAGCAATGGAACGGCTATTCCCAACCTCAGCAGTCTCATCCGCACGCGCACGCGCATCCTCACGCGCACTCGCACTCGCATTCTTATGACTATACCACCTACAGCATGTCCCCCGACCAATGGCAACCTCAGCACCCTGTCGACTTTGGCTACATCGGCGCGCAGCAGGAACCGGCGGGCATGATAATGGACATGATCGCAGATCAGTTCCCGACGAACGGGTTTGATTATCATGCGTCCCTGTGCGCACCCGGATATCTCCCGCAACAGTCGATCATGCAGGCTATGGCAGTTGATACATCTGGTGGCAGTCCTTCAGGTGATCCAAACGCTGCGTGGAACAGTTTGGTGGCGCAGTTCAATCACGTTTGAGGATGGGAGGCGTTGTGCTGGTCGTCTTCACGTTTCCTTATGGGCTTACTTAGGAGAGAGTAGGTGGTATCGGTCACTGATTGTGATCTGTGTTATATGAATCTGTTTATGTGCATCGCATCGTTACGTTGATAGAGAACGTCTGTACCAGTACCTTTGTATTTCTTGCAGTAAATTATCGTCCATCGTCGTAATGCAATGTTTCCAGTTGTACTCACTGAATCAAAACTTTCTGGTGTCCAAATTAATAATTAGAGCGCAACAAGTTGAACTCAACTCGAGATATTTCGTAGGCTGAGTTTTGCTGTCATCATCTACTGTAGGCGGCCCGAGGTCGAGGCTCACGTGAGGGTTTTCGATCCAATTGCTGGCATTACCGTGACCGTCGACCTCGGAGCTCGATTTCCGAGCTTTAACAGCTCTAACCTCAGAATCGCAAGTATTCTATGCTCGCTCGGCATGGACACCACGAATTCTCGAACGCGCAGGAAGGTCATATTAGAGCCCAAGACAATCATATCAACGTCGTGAGTCCTGGCAGTTGTACCGTCCGACTGGGAAAGTACCTCATCAATAATTGTGCAGTATCTCCAACAAGTTGCTCCCTGAACTATTACTTTCGAATGTCATTCTCGTTGTATCCGTCTGGGGGACTCGAGAGTGGCTTTTTGCACAGGATGTCGGGGTATTCTGGGTTTTGATACGAGTGCTGGCCGTTGGAAGTTTGGGAGTCTTCGTCAAAGAGGTCTTGGCCGGCAATTTTGAGAAGACACTCTCGAATATCGGCTCAGTCGAGGTGAGGAATTTTGACTATGAATGCTACGTCTTTGATTGCGACCTGGTTTCCGTTCAAACAGTGGCCTGCTCTTGCCGTTTCGTCCGTGATGCTCTTTCTTCATCATGGGAGTCTGGTTCTTGCATTGTCGAGATTGCCCTCTACGCGGTGTGTATTGATATCTTATGCCTTTCAACATCTGAGCGTGACTTGCGTATGTGTTAGAGCTGTCCTATTCACTCGTTTTGCCTTGGATTGGGCAAAGGCATTGTCCAGCCCAACTTCGGTGTGTCATGCTCTTTATTCATGCATCTCAGGGATGACCCGTAACTTTGGAGAACAGTTCTTCCGGACGACAGCCCTCATTCTTGCCTTTGCACTCTCATTTTATTCTGATACCAAGTTTTCCATGGACAATGTCCGAACTACGCTTCCTGGATATTTAGCCCTTGCTTTGCATGCTATACTGGCCTCTGCTTTGGAGCATATGCACGGCAACTTCGTGACGAGGCTGGGCTCTCGATTTGCGCCCGCTTTCAGCACCGTGGGCGCTTCTTTATTCGGTCTCCTCATCTACTCGATGCGAGAATTCACGGTACGCCATTTTGTGTCCTTTTGGCACATATCTAATTCGCGTTTTTGTCTTGTCCTTGTTATAGGCCACTATCCCGCCCGCTCCGATAGTTCCAATATTGTCTCTCCTTGTAATCCCACTATTGTCGTACACCCTTCGACCCTCACGGAATGCGTCAGAGGTCATGAGCAGCACTTCACCTCACTACCTTATCATCTCCTATTTATCAACGTGTCTTTTTACCGCTGTCTTTGGCGCACTCTCATTCTTTCAATTTCCTACATGGAGCGATCTGGTGGTCAGCGGGTTGTTGTTGTATGGTCAGTGGAGACATGTCGCGAGAACTAACATCACTTGAACGTTTATCTTTGTCAGGTATATACCCTCGGAAGTCGTGGTTGAAAGACGGAAATGCCCGAACACCTCCCTTCCGCGTCATCCGTTCATATGTGAAGGCAATCATGGAGAATCCAGAGTCAAGGAAGATATTTTATTTTCTCATGCTCAACCTTTCGTATATGCTTGTCCAGATGCTGTACGGAATTTGGACCAATAGTTTAGGGCTGATTTCCGACGGTAAGTTGAAGTTGTCTGTGCATTATAGGACGCTAAGTCTTTGCATTTTCATCAACAGCTATCCATATGGGATTCGATTGCATGGCAATAGGTGTCGGACTTCTGGCCTCGGTCATGGCTACTTGGCCACCAAACGAGCGTTTCACGTACGGGTAAGTATGTTTCTGGTTCTAGTGACGCCTTTCATATCTCATCCCATTCATTCTGAAGCTATGCACGGATTGAGACTTTGTCTGGCTTCGCGAACGGAATCTTTCTGGTGCTCATCTCCATTTTTATCATCTTCGAAGCTATTGAGCGACTGTAAGTCGGTTGTCTACCTCTATATTGTTGATCCTCATGATTCTTCCACAGCCTTGATCCTCCAGAAATGAACACGAACCAACTCTTGTTGATCAGCACTTTGGGACTCGGTGTCAATTTATTCGGAATGTTTGCTATGGGCGGCCATCATCACCATGGACATAGTCACGGACATGGACACGATCATGCGGACTCTCATAGTAGTACACACGATCATGACCATCATGACGATGCTCACAATCATGTACGTCTTATCCTCACAATTGCAAGAGGTCCGTGTTGATTGAATCCACGTCACAGGCGCACTCACATACCCATTCTGACTCGCATGAAGGCGCAGAACACGAAGACCATGCTCTTGATCATGGCAATTTTGGTCATTCTCGTTGGCAAGATACTCTCCATCCCCACGATCATGCAAATGGACACCATCACCACAGTGAACATCTTCAAGGGCACGGCCACACTCCCAGTGCGCCAATGCACTGTGAACACAATCATACACACTCCACTTCACATCAGTCTTCTTCCGCTCACACCTCTGCCCCTAGTCGCAATATTGGTACGTGCCTTTTGTTGCATCATGGCTAAATCCACGCTTACCAGCGTTATCTCATTTTCGATTGCTTCCGTTGTGGAAGGCTCAGGAACACATCACCATCATGATCATGCATCTTCCGCCCACAATGTCGGGCATCATTTAAGAGGACCTTCTTTGCAGATTGATTCTCACGAGGGCGAATTCACTGGAGTTGATCAGCCACTTGTATCAGCCCGTCTCCGCGACGGTTCATCCACGTCCCCCATAACTCCAAACTATCGCTTTGGTCACGATGAACATTTCGCGACCCATCACCATCCTCATCACATGCCAAATCTTCACGATCACTCGCACACTCATTCCCATTCCAATGAAGGTCATAGCCATAATATGCGAGGGGTTTTCCTACATGTTATGGCAGTAAGCTTACTGTTCAGCTCTTCACGACACACTTCTAACTGCTCAATAGGATACCCTTGGGTCTGTCGGAGTGATCGTGTCAACGCTTCTGATACAGTTCTATGGTTGGACTGGATTCGACCCCATCGCGTCGTTGTTCATTGCCATCCTCATTGCTGCTAGTGTTATACCTCTGGTGATTGACACCGGAAAAATTCTTTCATTGGATGTTTCGGATCGCGATTCAGATATCCGAGAAGCTCTTGCGGAGGTGCGTTCTATCTCGAGTTTTGCAGTAATTGATCGCTGACCAAGTTCTAGCTTTCTTCCATTGACGGTCTGGCATCCTATACTTTCCCACAATTTTGGCCACAAAGATGCGTCCAGCCTCATCGGCTCTGTCCATGTACAATTATCTTCATCAGAGTCGTCGACCCAGTCTTCCAGCCCTCATGCCCATGATAAGCTGGATCGCATTGTAGAACACGTGGACGCCTTGTTGCGAAGTAGAGTGCGGGGATTGGAGGAGTTAACGATTCAAGTCGAAAAGGCGGAGTTAGGGCGATGATATGCTAAACTGCAGTTGTACGGATTCGGGTCGATGATTACCACCGTGATATCGAATAATATTGGGCAGTACTCGAGTCCATATGTGTATTAACAATGACAACAGCTCCTCCCCCTTGCGTTTTACAGGATTCTTTGGGTAAGGCAAACTAGCCCTAGTTACATTTCGATATTAATATGATACGATATGTCCGAACTGAAGATGCGAAGTAACGATGCAGGTATTATGGTTCATTGAGATTGTTTAGCAGGGTCGTCAAACATCGTTTAGTAACCATGTCGCCCTGTAATGCATTTGTCAGGATTAGAATGAAACATCGCCATGCGCTGGCTAACCTTGAGAAGAGCATTGAATGTATTGTCGCGCAAGGGCTCAGGCAAACAAGCCCTTAGAGCCTCGCGCGCCCTATGGCTAGTCAGTATTTGGAGGCTTTGGAAATGCTCTCGGGCGAACCTTGGGTTATCACTTAGTCGAAGATAACATCTGACGACGTGCTTCAGCAGACGAACAGCTTGAGTCTCCACCAGCTGATTAACCATATTGCTAAGCACCGTCCCAACTGCGTAGAACCGCTCGTAAGTGTGACATATATAGGTGAGGCCCGTTTCATCCAGAAGGATTTTCTGTACGATGAAGATGGCGACAGTCTTCGACAATTCCGATCCAGTTTCCATGATGCGAAGGCAAAGAGGAATAATTTCTGTGGATAGAAGGAAGTGGATGACGGTGTTGTTATCGTTTTGCTGAATAGCCAAATCATGTCAATGGCAAAGGTGGATCGGAAGTGACGCAGGACAGACCTTTACTAGTGCTCCAATAACACCCAAAGATGTCAATCGAAGATACTCAAATGGTCGCGTTTTGGAGGTGGTATTCAGAAAGGGATAAAGGAACAAGGGTATATGGGCTAGCAGTCTGTGAGTACCAGTCTGAAGTCCACAGGTTTCAGAGGCGAACCATTGAGGAAGAGCTGTCTGGTCTCCGAGTGCGACGCAACGCATTGTAAGAGAGCGAGGGCGTTACAGACACGATTTGAGATATGTGCCGTGAGATTTGGAGGGGATAGGAGGGGATAAACCGATATGATTTCTTGAAGTAGGGCAGGCATGATGCCTAATGCACCCTTGTAAGCGTCGCATAGAGTGAGCGATCCCAAAAGTATAAACGCACCGAAAGCATGCCAAAGTACCAAAGCCAAATCGTCATATTGCTCTCTTTTCTTGCTGAGTTCAAGGAGAGCGGTCTCTCGTGTTTCCGGGTCCATAAGTTCGATTACAAGCGTATAAATCTTGTTCTCCTCGTTCATTCCAATCGCTGGGCCTACAGTGCCCATGAACTGAGTAGGTTGGTGCGGTGTAGGGTGAGCCAAAGGGGCCATAGCCATGGCTGAAGTGTCTGAATAGCCCGATAAAACCCTTTGATATGCATTGTACTGGAGCGTATGATCCATGTCGAGAGGCTCCAAAGTTACGATCCCCGAATTACAGTCGTTTGCAGTGTGCACAATGTTGAATGCATATGTCGACTACGCGATAATCTTGTTTGTTCTAGCCAAATAGTCACGAATGGTCACACCTGAAATAATGGGTTTCCTTTCTCGAACTTCGCCAGATTCGCTTTTTTTACCATACACGGCCCTCCGGGCAACACCTGTTCTAGGCCCGTGATGGTCACTGTCTCACGCGTAACAGAGGAAAGCAGGGGTCGGCGAGAACATCAATATCATCAATGATTGAGACATTTTCATCTACATGAAATACTAAGGAGCAGCGCTGATATACATTCGATTCCCAATCACTTAGCACGGACGTCCACGCTGCGCGGGTGCGCGCCCTCGTGGCACGCTGAAGTTGCACAACTTCTCATCGACATTGTCTGCCACGGCCTTCTCCTTGCCTTTCCCCTTTCTTTCGACGACCAGATCCACTGTGGTGGTGGACGACGAAGCCGACTCAGCAGAATGCGCGCGCAGAATCGGCAGCACTGGATGCGATGGCAGTCGAGGATGTGGATGCCGACCGATCACGGGGGGGGGCCAGGTGGGCGGACGTGCACGAGGGCGTGGCAGTCGGTTCGGGCGTCTTGGTCTTTGCCACGCGGGGGTTGCGCGTGCGCGTGGGGGCGGGTTCAGCGGGTTCGTTTGAGGGGCAGAAGGGGGGTTCGGTGGAGATCGGTGAGGGCGCCGTGAGTGGGCTGGGAAACGCGGTCATTTTAGGTGCCTCCTCGGTGGTGCTGGTTGGGGATGGAGTCGTCGCGCTCGAGGCTCGTTGGTGGGCAGTGGGTTCCATGCTGGCAAAGGCGCGGATTCTGGCTGCTGCCACGCATGCACTGGGGGCTCTGATCAGCACTACTGCGAGAGGAGGTCACTTGGCCGGGGGTGTCGCTTGCTCTCCGCCCGCAGTTGGCTCCTGCGCGGGCGCCTTGCATTTCCTGAGCGATTTATTTTTGTCTGATTTGGATGGATCGCTCTCGTCCACCTCGCCCGAGCGTATTCGTGCCATGTTC
>SGPL01000201.1:0-53963 GCA_004802705.1 Bondarzewia mesenterica
CTGGAAGTCATAAGCATTCGCTTCCAAAGCAGCGACCGCTTGCGTCCGGCTAAAGCCCATCGCCGCCAACTGTTTCACGGGCTCCACGTCATCCTCAACCGCGGGGGTGGTCGCCCCAACGGGCTCGTCGGGAAGGGGAGACAGATGATGCGAAAGATGCGACGGCGGGGGCGGCGCATCATGGGTTTTCCTCTTCTTCCCAAAAGGCAACCGGATCTACGACAACAAACAATGTGATGAGCAGATGGAGATTGTACAATGAACACAAAAGCTTACGCTGAGCTTGGAATGCCGCGGCTGGTCTTTCTTCTCATGGCCATCTTTGCTAGAAGTTCCCGTGGACGGCCTAAGTCTGGGGGACGATACACGCGGAGGTGGTGTGGCCATACGAGGCGGAGGCGAAGTTGAGACTCGAGGCGCATTCCGTGGTCCAGACGTCTCACGCTGAGGAGACGATGTAGGGAAAGGTGTAGGGCCGGTAGGCGACTGAGATGGGACGTAAGAAGCCCTGGACGACATAGTCCCAAAGTTATTGTCCAAAGCTAATGCCTGTGAAGGTCCTACGCCACCAAATGCATCGTCAAACGAGATCCCGTGGGCTTCCGTACTCGCTGAGGGCTGACTCGACGATGGTTTAGCAGAAGCGGGGGCCGAAGACGTGCCAAACGCATCATCGAATGAGACTGACGACGGCGGTTGGACAGGCTGCGCCTGAGATCCTGGAGCAAAAGACATAGGGCGCGCATTGAGCTGTGGCGAGAATACATTGTCAAACCTCTCGTTCTTGGGAGAAGCAGAGGGTAGCATCGCAGGTGGAGCACTTCCATTCGCAGACGTCGGAGCAGGAGGGAACATCGTCTTTGCTGCTGCGGCCCCGCTCGCCGCGCCGAAATCGAAGTTATCCTCGAACGCAGAGTCAAACTTGAAGGCCGGTTCCGTCGCGCCCGAAGTTGTGCTGGGGATCTTGCCCATTGCCTCGTCAAAGTTGCTCACACCAGACGGAGCTATGGCTGCAGGCTTTAGCACGCTATCGATAGTGGGAGCTGCGAGCGGCTTCGTGGTTGAGTCGAAGGGGGTAGTCGCTTGAGGTGCGGGAGCAGAAGTCTCCTTGACCGTTGATTGTGTCGGGGGAGCAGGCTCCCGAGCCGCAGTGGACGACTCAGCAAATACATCGTCGAAAGAAAACCCAGCCGCAGAAGCCGTAGCCTCTCCATTAATGGGAGCCGGAGCCTTTCTGTAAGGCTCTATGGCAGTAGATGCCCTCTTGACAAGAGTCGCAAGGGGTCGACTATCTTCACCATCGTCATCGCTGCTGTCTGTTTCATTGATGTCGAGTTCCTTCAGTTGATGGTTTAGATCCGTTTCATCGCGCGCAGGAGGCGGTCCAGAAGCAGGGACATTCACGGGAGGGATCTGTGTTTGGGCAGGTTCTCCTGCAGGGACGGGAGTAGGCCCTGCAGAAGGTCCACCGGCAGTTTGTAACTGTGGGGTGGACGTGGGTGGTGTGCTGAACAAGTCATTATCACTCGTAGGTGATGACACTTCGTCGGTCGACGTAATGCTGACAGAAGCAGGAGTGGGCTTGGGCGTCGACGTCTCTGTCTCTACACCCTCATCGGTGATATGCTTTGCAGCTTCCGGAGCCATCGGCTCCTCAGTATCAAATGCCTGCGAGAAGCCGAAGGGATCGTCCGTCGAAGGTTTTGCAGCAAATGCAGGCGCAGGTGCTACACCCGGCACATTCGGCGTAGGTACCGAGGCATTCGAGAACGGCAAGAATGGAGACTGTGAGAGTGTAGAGGAACCGGTGTGCGACATCACGAGTCTTTCGAAGGGATTATTGCTCTTTCCTCCCAGTCCACTCGTGACGGAACCAGGGCTTCCAGGCGTGCTGGGTAATGGCTGGGCAGCCGCAAACATGAGGCTTTCGTCAGAAGTCGAGGGCGCCGATTGCCCGACGGTAGTAGAGGCGACCGGCAGCTCCTTACTGAGCTCCACCTCCGCCTCTTCCTTCTCCTTCGTGACCCCCTGGACCTCTGCCTTCGCCTCCTCGAGTTCCTTCTCAACCTTGGCCCTCTCCGCCTCCCTCGTCGCCAGCTGCTTCTTCGCGATCGCCAGCAGTCCCTTTTGTTGCTTCGCGTCCTTCTTTGCCTTCTCGATCTCCACCTTCAGCTGCTCGATCGTACTGCCTGTCTCAGTCATCTTGCGCTGCAGGTCCCTAACATCCTCCTTGTCTCGAAGCAGGTGCTGTTCAACTTCGGCCTTCTCTACGCGTACGGCGCTAAGGTCACTCTCCGCATGGATGAGTTCCTCTCTAGCCTTGTTGATGTCGGTCGTCTGATTAGTATACCTCTCCCGCAGCGCCGTGAGCAGGCGCGTCTCGGTTTCGTAGGCCGCCTTCGCCGAGCTGAGCTGAGTCTGCAAGACAGATAATTGTGCGGCCTGATTTGTGATGTTAGCCTCGATCTTGGTACGTTCTGCTTTTGTCGTCTCCAAGGAACGATTGGTCGAGTCGAGTTGATTTTGGGCGTTTCCGATTTCCGCAGAATAATCGTGAATACGAGGTGAAGTTGCACCAGCATCGTCATCGTCACCTAAGAGGTCTTTGGGAGCGACTGCTGGAGCATATGAGTTCGTGTGATCCAGCAAACAAGACAGGTCAGAACTCACCAGCAGAACTGAACGGATCCTGAGGTACAGCAGGGGTCTGCTGAGGAGAGAAGACGGAAGTGTTGGAGAACGCGCTCGGTGATGTATTGAAAGGTCCAGTCTGTTGAGACTGCACAGACTGCGATGTAGTGGCAGATGTAGGCGGAGTCTCATCCCATAGCAGATCTCTGATCGGTTCCTGAGGCGGCGCTAGCTGAGTCTGGAAAGGCGACGCTACAGTGCCATTCGTGCGCATCGACGGCGGGATGAGACTAGCGGGCAGAGAAGCGGGTATGTCCTTGCCCGCGAGCTTCCCCTGAATGAGATGCATGGCGACTGCGAAACCATCCCGCGTGAGGCGTCCATCACTATGGAGGTCGGCGAGATCCCTATTGCACAAGAAGACGATATTCAAGAAGTGTCCTTCATATAGATCGTCAGGAACCCGGAATGGAGTACGTACCAGACCTGAGCGAGAGCATCTTCCGGTAACTTGGACTGCAACATGAACGGCACAGCAACATCGCCTTCGATATAGCCATTCTTGTGAGTATCAAGTGTGTCAAAGAACTTATCCGTGTTCGCCTTCTCCGCAGAAGTAATGTCCCATTGAGGTACCTGTCCAGGACGTTGCGGCACAGCGAATGGGGAGGTAGCCGCAAGGGGTCGCGGAGGAATGGCAGGTGCAGTCTTGAATGCTGACCCGGTATACTGTTGCTGTAGTGGTTGGCCAGTGAACTGTTGCTGTATCGGCTGACCAGTGAACTGTTGCTGCAGTGCTTGACCAGTGTATTGCGGCTGGATCGTGCTTGTGCCAGAGCGAGGAAGGATTGAACCCGTCAGGATTGGGCTCATTGAACCACTACCCCCTGTTGCATGTGCAACAACACCATCCGCCCGCCCGGACGCTTGCTCGTAGAGGCCTGGTGGTAGAGTGGATGGGATGAAGGAGAGCTGGCCCGACATTGACGATTGAATGAGGTACATGGCAATGGCGAAATCCGCAGCATCAAGTGAACCTCGGTTTTGAGTGTCCGCAAGATTCCTGCATCATTGCGGGTAAGAACCACATCTTGCGATGCAGAGAAAGTGGGAACAGACCATATCTGAGAAAGCTTGTCGACCGGAAGCTTGGACTTGACAAAGACATCCCGCGCTTTGTCGCCTGAAGCAGACACTTGAGGACACCTCAGGAAATAAATGCTTATAAAGCACGTACCGTTCAACAGGCCAAGGACGGGACCACAACCAATGAATAGCCGATTGAACTTTGCCCTATCCTGAGTCGTCAACACGGGAAGTACTGGAGGTGGTGGGGAATTCGGTGAAGGGCTNGCAGCATTGCGAGGCACAGGCGACTGCGCATAACCCTCNATGACAGCCAGAGGACCAGCTATGTAAGCCCAGAANATTGAGCGCNTCGGANAGTGTGAGTGCGGCGCATTCAACTCACGTTTGTTAATCAACTCCTCCGATGGCTCGTCCCCCCTTCTGCGCCCACGCAATGAGCCTGACGGCGACAGCGACCCCCTTTCGCGTCAGAAAACCATTGTTCTCTGAATCCGCGATGCTCCATATCTTCCCTAAAGTCGTGGGCGAGAGCTTCGCACCGCCGAAGACCTTGACGGCGACCTCGCCCGTGATAACANNGAACTTTTGAGGATCGTTTTGAGCAAATAACTGGTTGACTATGGCGAGCTCGCCTGGCGTTGGAGAGAATGTGGAGGACATGATCGTCCGGTCAATGTACAGAAGGAAGAAGGGATNGGATGGGATTCGTCACGCGGCGGAGTGAACCGGTATTTGTTTGGACTCGTCTGGAGTTTGCATCATCNGACTCTCAGTACANCATCTCTGCCCAAAGCCCAAAGCTGAATGACTGACAATATTCGNAAGNTCCTTTCAAGGCTCCGCTTGCAAAGGCTTGATTTTCGCTTTTCCTGTCCCAAGTTCGCAGGTGGAGNGAGATGCGGTCGCGCAAGAGATAGGAGGCCGACGACACATNNNNAGTAAGCNGACNCACGTAAGTACCNNCCGAGCTGGCATGCATGTGACCTCCTCGTGAGGCGCGTTGAACAAACTTTTGGCAAGCTCGTTGTTCTCTTCGTTTGACGCACTGCTTCAACCACCATCTTTCTTCCGCCCTGATCAGTTTNTTATCCTCTTCCCTNTTCCTGTNCATATCATCTTAGTANCGTTTGAAACTATCGTCCATGGATCAGCTCACATCTTCTCTCGCCCCTGCGCGTGCCTCCCCCAAATCCGCCGTGACTGGTACGGGAAACGAAGGTGCAGGCAGTGTAACGAAACGGTGAGACCTCACGTCTTCTGAGAGTGTGGACGNGTATAATCTGACTGNCTGTGTTTTAGCCTAAGCAATGAACTCATGACTTTGATGGTANGTGACTCCTTTCATGTCATACGCGTTGAAATTTACTGGTCCCATAGATGTCATCCTCTCCTGGNATCGTGAGTCGAAGTCCATTCTCTCACAGATCTAATATACTGACCGAANTCGAATGATCNTCGTCNATAGTCGGCATTCCCGAAGTCNGACGCCAACCTTTTCGAGTGGGTCGGAACGATTGAAGGAGCAGCGGGAACTGTGTGTCTTCCTGTTCCTTTGCATTACAACGCGNTCTAAAAGNCTGGCTATTNACTGACCNAGATCTACGCTGGTTTGGCGTTCAANATNTCCATCACNTTCCCTCCGAACTACCCTTACGTCCCACCGCTCATCAAATTTGACTCCCCTTGCTTTCATCCAAATGTTGATGCCAATTCTGGTGCCATTTGNTTGGACATACTGCAGGTAAGGTTAAACCNGCGCCTCTCGTGCTTNATAATACATCAGGAGTGAGTCTGAGTTTTACGTGATATCCAGGATAAATGGTCTGCTGTATACAGTGTGCAGACGATTCTTCTGTCTTTGCAGTCTCTGCTTGGAGGTATNGATATGTTTTTATTATTATGNGTCGTTCTTGGTCTTANCATCTTCATAGAACCCAATAATGCATCGCCTCTTAACGCAGAAGCATCCAGTCTTTGGGATGATACTGCAGGTCCGTTGTGACAAAATTGAGATATCATACNATACATACTGACTCTGGCTATCTCCAGCCTTCAAAACGCAGCTTCTAAAACTTTATCGTCCCATCGCCGACGAACCGTCCTCCTAGTCCTNGCATCCTTGTTGTATTCTACTCCGCACATTTCTCACATATTTCATATGCATCCTTGTCCTCTATCGTCGTTTCGCACATCGACGGTGACCTGCAGGTTTTACCGACACCTCTTCTAGCCGTCTCATTCGCTTACTACGTGCTTTGCATCTTCTTCCCTGTCATCGTTCCTCTGTAGATATCCTTTTGGGGCTTCTCTCAGCGTGTACATGTGTTTTCTTCCCGTTCAATCCTAGGGTAGTAATTTATAGCCCTGCATCTCTACTATTTGACTGATCAGACAAAGATCTTGTATTACATCAGCATCCTCTGGGCCTGCAGTGACTGTCGCTGTGGTGGCAAAGATTCCAATTGAGCGATAATTGGCAAATGGTGGCNTGGCTGTGGCTATAACAATCCTTGGTTTCCTGTCGTGACTAGCACTCTTTGCAACCTCTTCTTCCAGTCAAGAACCTGCTTGTTGCCTGTCGGTTGAGCCGGCTGCACCGCTCTGAGCGGCTCACGTTATCCTTTTCGATTTCATTTTGAGGACAACTGCCACAGGCTGGNTAACCAAAGACGTGAGTGCGCTGTGTCCCGTCATTCAAGCGCATCTTCTTATGCTAGCGAAATATGGTCGTAGCAGACGCGTGAACCAGTCACCTTTCCACCCACACATCAAACATGCCTCGTCGCCCCCCTCCCACCGCCCTCCGTCTCGCTGAGGGCCCCATTCCTCCGAGGGGAAAATCGAAGTTCACGCTTCCCTCTGTTCCCCGACCCATCTTCCACCCACCGTCCGTCGTTCCCCGCGGACCTGTCCCACGTGCGCGTGAGCCTTCGTTGGCGAGTGCGGGCATGTCCAGCGTTCAGACACCAACGGTTGCTTCGAACATTCCATCACCTGCGTCCGCAACACAGACACCGCCTTCGGGGAAGGTGATGCGCGGTCCATGGGATCATTCACAGTCCATCTCCGTGCCCTTTGATGTGGAGTCAGTTTTATCTCCACCTAAACGCGCGGCTGTCAGCCCCGGTGGATTTCGTTGAGCTCAAGTTGGGGGTTTTCTCATGGGCCGTCCTGGTGACGGTGTTGATTATACTTATAGGTTACGTTCGAACTTCGTTCAAAATGTACTGTTGCTGTGTGGCTGGGATTCGGCACGGCCGCAGCCCGTCCGGCCCTTTCGGAGTTGGTCGGAGCGGTCGTGGCAACACTTCGTGCATAGATGTTGGACATTGACTGCAACGACGACGAGAGTCAGGATGTTTCTTTTCCGCAGAAATAGGTGTGAGACAGTCGCTCGCCATCAGAGGAAAGAAGAAAGGAAGAGAGAGAGCTCGGCCTCGTGGACTGATGAGCTCGGAGTTAGCCTGAAGCAAAAGACTGGAGGGCCCGGATAGGGAGCACTCGTTCTCTCTCCCGCCCTGGTTGATCACAGTCACTCACTCTCTCACTCACTGCACTTATCTCTTTCATCTTCTTTACGAACGGTTTATAGCCCACAAGTATCCTTTGTTATCCTTTCTTCTCTCTTAGGATATCATGACTAGTTCTTCTACGCCGGATATCGCCTCGCTGTCGCTCTCTTCCCAGCCTTCCCAACAACGTTTGCACGACACTTACGATTACGACGGCAACGGCAGCGGCAACGGTAGACCTCAGTATCATTTTCAAACTTCTCCTGCTATTCCGGGCCAGTCCCAGTATAACAGCCCTCTCGGCATGAGCCAGTCTCCTCTCAAGAACAAGCCTGTGCGTGGTGGTCTCCCTTCCGTGCGCCATCTCTCTCTTTGATCTCTCTCCATGATCCCAAGGCATGTATCTGACCTCCCCCTTTCGACAGCAATGGCTTGAAAATCCTTCCATTTTCAACGATAATCGTTCTCTTTCTCCCCCCAACAATTCAGACCTCTCGTCCGGTGGTTCTCCACCCCTCTCCAACATCGGCACTCCCGCCAACAACTTTTCAGGTGGTCCCGGTCAACCCTTCGAAGACGAGATTATACCCACCGCCATCGTCATCAAGAATATCCCTTTTAATGTCAAACGCGAGACCCTTTTGGAGATTATCGTCAGTACCATCCGGATCACATAGCCGCTCGACTTTTTNTGATCCCATCCTATTCTAGGCATCCTTGTCCATTCCAACCCCTTACGCCTTCAATTATCACCTTGACCAGTCAGGCTCTTTCCGCGGTCTGGCTTTTGCCAACTTTAGACAGGCGTCGGATGCCGATGCCGTCGTCGCTGCCTTGAATGGCTTCGACGTCCAGGGCCGCAAGTTGCGCGTTGAGTACAAAAAAGTGCTGCAAGCTGGTGAGAAGGAGCGCATCGAGCGCGAGAAGGCTATCCGTCGCATGCGGTCCATGCAGCTCGAGAAGGAGCAGCTGGGCGTCCACCCAGGCATCCAGCAACCGCAGTATGACGACTTTGGCCCCATCATCAACCCAACCTTCAGCCCGCAGCGTTCCTTCTCTGCTGGTGCAGGCACTTATCAACAGCAGCAATACTCCCCCCCTAATCCACCACCAATGCCGATCCCCCAGACCTACGGTATTCAGACGCCGCCGCCGCCGATGATGCCCTCGACCCCGAGCTCCTCCAACAAGTTAGCGTCAAACGAACTTGATCTAAACGATCCTTCCACCCTGGAGATCTACTCCCGCATTCTTTTGTTCAAGGATGACCATATGCGGGACGAGCTGGCGTTTTCTCGGACTCTCACTCCCAAGCAGAGGAGAGTTGTTCATCTTATCGCCCAGAAGTTGGGTGTATACCACTACTCCATTGGCGAAGGTGAAGAGCGACATGCCGTCGTCACTCGCATTGACCCCGAAAAGGTTTGTTTGTCATGAGATGTTTGATTGACAGCGAAATGATTGATGTCCATTCACAGAGGCAACAGCCTACTCATCATCCTGGATTGACGCGCACTCCTTCTGCTTACTTGACGCCCACGTCGTCTTCCTCGCTCTCTCAGACCCTCCGCGCGAAGAAGTCCATGCCCGACATGAAGACCCTTCACACTCAGGCCCCGCGTCTGAACACACGTTCCTCCAACGGCAATATCCGGGAAGGTTACGCGACCATCGCGTCGCCGTCGCGTCGCTCACCGGGCGGCTTCGGCGCTTTGTTCGGCCAATCGCTTGGCTTCGGTAACACAGTGCCTCCCGTGCCCAGCTTGCCGGCCAGCGTAACTGGCATGGTCAACAACAGCGATAGACTCGATAGACTCGACAGCCCCACGAGCGGCGTCGTGCGGCAGCCGCGGGGGCCGGGAGTGACTGGCTTTGGAACCAGGCGCGAACGTGTGACGATCGGCGAGAACCAGTCTCGAGGCTTCGAGGCGCAGTCGCACCAGCCGTTGGAGATGTGAGATGCTCGCATGGAAAGTGGAGTTAAGTGGTCCAATCTAATAGGTCGCGAAGGACGATGCTCTGTCCGCTACATCGATTAATCGCTCTTCGGTCATGACAGGGTCATGAGGGGTTTCTCTTATTTCATCCAGTCCCCTCGTTTGCTCCTCTGGCTCTCTTTCCTTTGCATTCAATTTTATTCAATACTGCTTTCAATTGGTCTTGTATAACTCATAAAACCCGGTCGTGTCTATCCTGACTCGAAGTTCACCTTCCTCCCTCTCCTGCTGGTCCATCCTGTTTTATTCAATTCATTGCAGCGCAAGACAAAAAAGTTACTATCGTTTCCATTCCGCCTCCGTTCTCAACTCGACTGCTCGTCATATATATCATACCTCTCTGTCTACATCATCATCGATATCTATGCTTCATTCGTCTTTTTCTTGATTTTGTATGACTGAATAATAGATTAACCAGCACATACGTTTCTTTCATACTCCATGTTGGCGCGGATCGGTTTCAATGAATATGTTCTTGTCTAGAGGAATGTCAAAAATTTAATACATGTTATGACCGCCTCATGCAGACTGAAATTGACGATACCTCCCGACGGACCTTCCTTTTCTGATCGACTCGTGTTTGACGCGTTCACCAAGGTTCGCCTCCGACGACCAAGTTACGCGCAAGCACGGCGAGGTCTGCGCCTTTCGTCAAACTCACCATGCCCAGCGCGTCAATCGTGCGCGCCGCCTTTTTCGCCGTTGGTGCCGCCGTGGGCGGAGGCATCGCGACTGTCCTTAGCGCGTCCAAGAAGAACGAAGTCCAAGTCCTGGTGCCCTCTGCGCCCGCGCCCGCGCCCACGTCCACACCCACGAACCTCCCTATCATCGAGGTCGGTGTCAAAGGCCACCCCCGTCTGTCTCCCCCGTCGGGCGCTGAGATCGCTCCGGTGCTGAAATACGGGAATCCTGGTGAGGTGTTCGGCTTGATCTTCAAGTTCGAGTATACGGAGAGTTGGCCGTGCTGATTCCGGGTTGCTCGCGCGTTAGGTCCCATCTCGGACCTGCTCGTCCGCAAAGCCTATGTTGCGGCTTACGATCGTCGTCTGCGACACCCCGCCTGGGTGATTACCGCCCCCCTTCTTTTCCGTCGTGAATTGAGTCTTGCTCAGACTTTTTTTTTTAATTCATTTATATGTTCGCGCAGACAGCAGAGCATCTGACCCTTTCGTCTCTCGGACGCTCATCGCTTGAGACGCAGTCTGCGGCCAGCGAGACGGGCGACCGACAGAAGTCGACGTTTCAGGAGGACGAGTCCGTCCCCGTGCCGTTCCGTGCGCGGTTGCAGGACTACTTCCGCAGTGGGTATGATCGTGGCCATATGTAAGTGCATCCCGCGCTCTCCGTCTACGCATTGGTCAATTCATCGTGACGTGTGGACAGGGTGCCAGCAGCTGATGCGAAGAAATCACAGGTGCGCGTTTTTGTTTCGTGACACGTCAGGCATGTTCATCCTTTTTGCCTCCAGGATGCGATGAACGAGACCTTTCTCCTCACCAACATTGCACCGCAAGTCGGAGCAGGATTCAATCGTCATTGTATGTTCAAACGTTCACTCCCCAACATGTATGGACCGAAATGGGCGACCTGATACTGTGCGCTTTCCTTAGACTGGGCCTACCTGGAAGACTGGTGCCGCCGCCTAACAGGCTCCTTCGCCGACGTATACGTTTTCACCATCCCCTTGTACCTCCCCCGTCGTGAATCCGATGGCAAATGGCGAGTGGTAAGCTGCGAATTCTAAATCTAAGCTGAGTGTTCCAACGTGCCCACCATTTCCGAATCCATAGACACACGAAGTCATTGGCAACCCACCAAACGTCGCCGTCCCGACCCATTTCGCCAAGGTCGTCCTCACATCTCGTCCATCGTCCCCTTCGACGCCAGACATCCCCGAGATCTCAACAGGCGCGTTCGTCCTTCCCAACGCCATCATCCCCGATGACGCACCGTTGCAGAGCTTCGTCGTACCCGGTCAGTTTTTTTTTTTCATGCGCCTATCATAAAACACCCTGACTGAAGTGATGCCCTCAGTCGACACTGTGGAACGCGCTGCCGGCCTCACGCTGTTCTCAGAGACGATCAAGTCGGGCTCAAAGCACATTTGCAAGACGACCAGCTGCGATGTCATCGTGCGCAGGTTTGACGATGCACAGAAAAAGCCTGAGATGAAGCGGGCCATCTCGGCACCTCGGTAACAATAATTCGAGGATTCGTCCACATGTAGTTTGATGATATCTGCGAACATTTAAACTCACATTTCGAAATTAGTTTTTGAAATCGCGCCGTGAACTCAGGAAGGTGTGCCGTGTCATGAAAAGAAGGTTCACTGCATCCGTGAGCAGGGTTGCACTATTAAGTGTCGGTGATAAGATTAAATGGATCTAGAAATCAGACAACATATCCTTGACCGCGTTCCAGTACTCCGGTTCAAGCCGCTTGGAGATCTCCTCTTTTGCGAGCCAGGCAAAGTCAGAGATGTCTTTTCCGTCGAGTTGTACTTGGCCTGCCATGATGTGAGCTTTGTAAAAGAACACGCAGGTCTGTCGCATGGTCATAGAGACAAGCTGGTGAGTAAGCTAGATTGTAAAACAGAGAGACGATACGCACTTTTGGGGGTGAGGTTGGATCGGTAGGAGATGTTGGAGGGTAAATTTCGTGGAGACCTATTGGGTTCCGACTGACGATCCATGTGTCCATGCCCTCCCCGCATTGACGGCGAAGGTCTCTGCCTGCCGCCTATAGAAAGGTAGCTTAAGTTTCAGGGAACAAATAGATGTATTCATTCTTACATACCTCATGCAAGAGCTCTCCCTGTTCAATCTCTCCCTGAGGAAACCTCCAGACGTCTTTCCCGTCCTCCTTTTTCTGTAAAAGCAGATAGAGGTTCCTCTGTCCCTTTCTATCCAGACTCTTCACGTCCCCATTCAGATCGCTCGGATGCACACGCGACGCAGTCGACTCATCCTCAGACTGGCCAAACTTCTTCAAATCCTCCGCCGTCACGCCCGCACCAGGCGCGTCGGGTGAATCCGCTCCAAACCCCTTCCCGAACATCTTGCGTTCGCGGCGGCGTTCCTCGAGGTTAAATTTTGACTCGAGGAGAGAGCCCTGCTTGAAGTAAAACTCGTAGGGGAACGGGTTGTGCAGCGCGCGCTGGATTCGCGCTTGGTAGGCATAGTACGCGCGCTCGAACAGCGACGGAACGCGTGTGATGATGGGTGAACGGTTGAGGATAACGGAGGTGTGGAGAATTGGCGGTGGTGGTTTCTTCAGACGAGGCGTCAAAGACGGTGGTGGTACCGTCGTAGTTTCTCCCGTCGCAGCTGCCACCTCCGTGGCCAACCCACGAAGCCACGAATTAACAGCCGAAACTGTAAAGCACGTTAGCTTATTCATGTCATGGACATGAAAGGAACTGACCTGTCGTATGCCGTCGACATGAGGAGTACCAGGAGCGGGAGGAGAGATGCATGTCTGGGACAGTACTCGATTGGGAAGTGACGCGGAAAACATAACTAACTGTGAGCCTGGGAAAGGACCCGTGGGTAAGTCCATGGACCCCTTCCCCGCGACCGTCTTGGTTTGGACGGTGCACTGCGGCCAGTAAGTAGTCCTCTACATCCTTGCCTTGAGCTCGTAACTTATTTCAACTCCTCTCCACTATACATCGTCCTGCCTTTTTGGATTCACCAGCTATGTCGCTCTCACTCTTCTCCAATGCATATCTTCGCAAGACTTCTGCAATAGTACGCGACAAGGTGGTTCCATGGGAGGTGCGCTCTCTCCGGTTCTCTGCACTCGGTAGTGGAGCTGAAGCCCGTCGGGGCAGGGATATCAACGCACAGGGCAGGTGACGCCCGAAGAGCTTGCACTCATCAACAAGGTGGTTCAGCAGCCAAGGTCGAAGACCGAGTCCATACTACTCTCAGACGGTCAAGCATACGCGCTTCTTTATCTGCGACTGCTCAAGAGGATCCAGAGAATCGACGTCATGCAATGCATCCTTGTGCTGATTTCGGACGCTCTTGCAGGTTTGTTTAAAGTCCTCCGCCTTGATATGGTTCCTAACGATTCATTCTCCAGATCACGATGAACGTATACCGTTGTTCACTAAAGCAGCGGAGTCCGATCCAGAACTACCCTATGATCCTTTACTTCGGTGCGCTGCGTTTCATATATGCTTATATCTGCTGCACTAACTCTCAACAAAGCGCCATTCAGTCAGAAGATGAATTCGTACAACTAAAGGCTGCTCAAATCCTTACAGTCTGGTTGAGGTGGGGACGCTGGTCTCATGTGGCATATATATCAACTTCATCATCATACCAAATTCCAGCTCGGAACCAACACCACTCCCACACCATCAACTCCAGCCGCTCCTCGTCTCCCTGTCCTCTTTCGTACAGTCCACTTCGCCTGACAAACGGGACGTTGCTGTACAATGCCTAGGGGCCATCTTACCTCGTCCCGAAGTCCGAAAAGCTGTCTGGGTCATTCCAGGCATGATCGCTGGGTTTGTTAGTTTTTATCAGTCGTGTTACTCCTTTGTGCTTATTTCAATCAGTTTGGTCAATATTCTGAAACACAATCCGGGGCCACAAATGAATTACCAGGTCGGATTCTGTTTTTGGTTGCTGTCTTTTGAGCAAGAGGTTGCGGAGCAAATCAATCAGTAAATTATTCTACAGTTCATCGCACATGGTCCTTGGACAGATACTCATATCATTCCAGGAAGTACGACATCATACCTCTCTTCGTTGACATCGCGCAGGCTGCCGTGAAGGAGAAAGTCATCCGCGTTATAGTCGCGACGTTCAGAGTGCGTGTCCGTTCTGGATGTGTCTGCGAGCTTCATACCTGATTTTGCTCCCCATTCGTAACAGAACCTTGTCACCAAAGCCCCATCTGCCAATCTTCCTGCCATGCTTGTTTCCCAGCTCCTGCCTTTTTCCAACAATCTTGCGACTCGTAAATGGACCGACGAGGATATCCTTGAGGACGTGCAATTCCTTCGGGACGAGCTGAGGTCAAGATTCGAGAGTCTGACGTACGTTTTGTTTTCGATAGCTTAATGAGTCGCAGTCTGACCAGTATCCAGCACATGGGATGAATACACGTCCGAGTTGACATCAGGACATCTTTCGTGGACTCCAGTACACGAGTCAGACATGTTCTGGAAGGAGAATGCCATGAAGCTGAACGAGAAAGATTATGCATGCCTGAAGTCAATCGCGTTGTTACCTCATGTTATCTCCGGTTACTGATGCTATTTTTGGTGTAACCGACACAGACAACTACTGAAGCTATTGCAGGAGTCGCTTGATCCAGTTGTACTTGCGGTCGCCGCACACGACGTAGGAGAATATGTCAAGCACTACGAACGTGGAAAGAAGTAAGTCTATGCTATCTATACTCTGCAATCTTTTTTTTAAATATAGCGGTGGCTTTGCCTTTTATCTCCAGGATCGTGACAGACTTCGGTGGGAAGACACGCGTTATGGAGCTCATGTCGCACGGGAACCCGGACGTTCGGTATCAGGCTTTGGTATCTGTGCAACAGCTGGTGAGCCATCCTTGGCAGGCCGTCTAATCATTATTATTTGTCTGGCATGTACGCTCGCGAGGGTATAAAGAGACGAGAGATAATGAAAACGGCGAGCGATGATGTCTTGAACAGGCCGCATTCGAACATTCGGGCATAATCTGCGAATGCCGTAAATCTGAGTCGTCGGGAACGTGTGGGAGATCGCAAGAAGAGATCCCTTTAGATCCTTTCTGCACATCCAGATTCCATCGAGAAGCACCGCGGCGGCATCGCGATCTTCTGGCTCGCCGCGTTCCTTCTCTTCCCCCAACTTTGCCTATCTATCCTATAGCCTGCTATGTCTCGATCTGAGACTACTTCACTGCACAAGAAACGGACAGCTTCAGATGCTAACTCACTCGCTTCGTCTGTCGGCTCGGATCCGAAACGCGCCAGGATTTCCACCCCGGCTATAGCTAGTAGTGATCAGGATCACGACCTGTCGTATGTGAGTGCTGAGTCTGTTCTGGTTGGAGCTGTACTTAACATGTTATCCACGTAGATGACTACTCGTAGTTTGCAGGCAATCTACGCAACAAACCGTGACATCCACAAGACGTTATCGAATGTTTTAAACGACTGCTTGAGCAGCCGCGATACAAGCCAAGATACCACCTTGCTCACTGAACTTAGGCACGTCGTAGTGCCCTAGTTATTGATATTGACTTCCTCTTATCTCTCATTGACAGTGAGGTCACGGAGAGGCGACTGCGAGCAATTCATTCAGAGTACACTGAGAAAATTGGAACTTCGCCCGCCTCTGATGGTCCGGTATCAGCATCCGTCACTGTGGGCTCGTCGTCAGTAGGTAGGGGCGCCGCTACGATGCGTAGGTGAACGCCATCTCGCTGTAAGTTATAATCTGATGACTTTCGCCAGCCTCCCCCATCCGCGAGTCCGCCCACGAGGCACAGATGTCAGATTCCGAGGACGAGATGTGGCGCGCATTGGACGGCCCCAACGGGAGTGATTGGATACGCCAAGCCATGCTCGCACCCACTAATTTGAACTCTTCGCCTCCAGCCAATGATAGTGGTGCGTTCTCTTTGCCGCTCGTTTTGACTGATTTCCGCATAACAATTATTGCCAGATCTTGTGCAACACTTGCTCGTAAACACTTTCGGTTTGTCGACTTTCCGCAAAAATCAACGAGAGGCTATCGACATGAGCATTTCGGGCAAGGATGTCCTCATGATCTCGCCCACGGGTAGCGGGAAGAGTTTATGCTTTCAGCTGCCGGCCGTTTATGATTATATCAAGATGGAGAAAGTGACGATAGTCGTCCAACCACTGACAAGTCTCATGGTGGATCAGGCCAACAAATTACGGGCGAAAGGTATCGACGTCGAATTCATTAACTCAGGCCAGCCCGATGAAGAGAAGAGCCGTGTGCGGGATCGCCTCATTGGAGACGGGCCACTCCCAGCCCTTCTCCACGTTTCACCCGAGCGGTTAGATGAAGGTATAACACCCTTCATGACCATCCTACGTCGCCTACACTTTAGGAACAAACTGGCCAGGTTCGCAATTGACGAGGCACATCTCATTGGCCGTTGGGGTGAATTCCGCACATCAGTGGGTTTTATGAATTTGGATCTGGAGTCAGACAGTGATGACATCGTGGATTTTTTCCAGTACCTAAAACTGAGCGCGCTCAAAGACGAGTTCCCCAATATTCCAGCTATCGCATTAACGGCCACGGCAGATTTCAAAGACCGCGAGGATATCATCAGAATTCTTCGGCTCCGCGACGCTGCAATTCTTGTTGATTCGATGAACAGAAGTAATTTGTATTATGCTGTCTGTCCCAAACCCAGCCCGAGCCAAGCCAGCAAAGCCTTGGGTGACTACGTCAAAGCTCAACATGCACAGGATTCTGGCATCGTTTACTGCCGGGAGCGTAAGACATGCGACGCGGTCGCTGCACAGCTACGTGACCATGGTCTCAGCGCCGATGTGTATCACTCCATGACTCCGGAGAAGTCAAAGGTCTATGATAGGTGGTATAGCGGGTCTTTGAAAATTCTTGTTGGCACTGTATGTGAAACCGGTGCAGTGTTTCTTGATTTCTTATAACTGATCGGATTTCATCCACTAGATCGCGATTGGGATGGGAATCGACAAAAGTGATGGTAAGCTTGCTTATCAAGGTGTCACATTCTTGGATGATACTGAAGAAATCTCCTAGTCCGATTTATCATACATTATGATATGCCGTCATCTATGGCCGAGTAGCGATCACAGCTCTGTTTCTCTCCAAATTCTGATGCTAATTTCTCCTCCTTATTATTCTAGTTATTGTCAACAGACGGGACGAGCGGGACGGGATAACGCACCAGCTGACTGTATTCTGTGTGAGTGCTAACAGATATTGTGGTCAATTTTTCGAGTTTAGATGTCTTGCCACGATTTTGCCAGATTACTCAGCTCGGGATGCTCTTACGGCTTTCAGGCAGCAACGTAATGACCAGAATGATGCCGTGCATTTGTTGGAGATGTGGCAGTTTTGCTGCAATCACCATGAATGCCGTCGAGTTTTGCTCCTCAAGTCCTTCGGCGAGGAGATTGATTCAAGGTGTGTGGAGGTGGCTGTGACATGTGTGAAACCTCGTTGGTTTCATGGGATGTCACAGACCTCGCACACTCTCTTGTCCACCTCATGGAAGAAATTCAAGGGATGACTGGGCGTGGCGAGGGAAAAAATTCCCTCATTGACATTTTCTTAGGGTTTGAGTTTGCCAAAGCTGATTTTTTCGAGCGGTATCCTAATTCGGAGGGTCTGAAGAACTCTGGAGCAGGGGTTACACTGACCAGGGCTAGAGCAGTGCAATTGTTCGAGCAATTGTTCAGCCTCAACGTCCTTACTTCGAAGATTGTGCACTTCAGCACGCATTCAAATCCCTATATCTGGGTGAGTTTTGATGTCATTGTATCAGATGACGTCTATTCATGATTCCATCAGCTCGGCTCGAAGGCAGAGCATTTTTTGCAGACGCGGCAGAGAGTTCTAATCAAACTCTCTGTTAGTGGTACGAAGCCGCGGAAGCAGCCGCCTTCTTCGGGCCGGCAAATAGGGAGTGCGGTAACTGAGGATGCCCAGCATTCTGCGAAAGCTGAGGCTACTCAATCTAATTTGAGTTGCTACGAAGCCCTCGAGAATCTTCGTCGAGAGGTATGACATGTATGTTTCCCACCTTTCAACAAGATGGTGACCTTGCCGTTTTAGCTCTGTCGCAAGAAAAAATGCCGGAAAAATGAGATTTTTGATGACGAGTCGCTCAGAGCATTCAGCGTGATCCTTCCAAAAGGTATGTGGCTTATTCACCGCTCAATTAACATTATCTTTTCTTGCCCCTTCAGACCGACAAGAGTTTCAAGAAGCCTTGTCGAGTGCCGATGCAAGGTCGTTTGCGTCGAAATGGGGTGCCTACGGGCAACAATTTAAGGACATATGCCTAAGATATGTCGAAGTCTCAAACAGCAGTAGGTGGGTACCCAAACTCTCGAATCATTCAACCACTGGTCTGCTCTGGAGCCTTGGTCTTGGTAACGTAGGTACCAGAGACCTTTACGCTAGAACAGCCCTGTGATTTTGGTGCAGTGACCAGTGTCGTCTTACGGTGCGGTTGATTCGTCCCGCAGCCTGTACTCCGAATCTCGCGCAGGACCTTCTCGTCTTCCTCGCAACGTCTTACATGGATAATAGTCGAGGTCGACAGTCTCCTGCAAGATTCATGTGCACTGCCTGCAGTACATGAGTTTTCACGGAAAGAACGCGGAAAATACAGTAAAATCAGCTCCTCTTTCTGCAGTAGTTTCCCTATCTTTCCTTGCAAACTCCTGTGCTTTGCAGGCATTGCATATCGATCAAACGAAAGCAACGGCTCTTTGATGATAACGTGTACAGTGACATGCATCAAATGTTATGTATTTTCTTGCGCATTTATAGCAGATTCTCAAGCAAGGCGAGCTTCACCATTGAGCACCAAGATGCGACCGAAGACGAGTCATGCGCAGGTATTGATACGAAATATATACATAATGCAAGATCAAGATGTTACCCAGACCTCCCCAACAACATCCCACTCTCTCAATACTCGCACAGGCAACAAGCTCCGCTCGTCACCGTCACTTTTCACACCATCCGCATCCTCCCACCTATCTTCGACAAGCAGTACCCTCACTCCGCCTATAATCGAGAACCCTGTTCGAACGGGTAGATAGGAAAGGTCGAAATCCCACGAGCCCTCTACCTTTGGGATCTTGGCCTCGTGGGACGCTGAAGGGTCGTCATCGCTCTCCGCACTCTGTCGTGGCTCTTCAACAGGCGCCGATAATCGGATAGACGGGAGGAAAAGAGCCGACGCTCCCAGATATCTCACCCCGCCTGCGTGCTCCTTGGCGTACTTCACCTCATCCTCCGGCTGAGGTACCGGTAGAGGCAATACCTGAACGCCTTCTCCCAGGCGCCCATCATCTCCATGATACCGCTGTCGTGGTGAACCGAGGATCGTGCGGTCTTCCAATACTCTGCCCAAAGGCGTCGAAGTTGGTGAAGGGGAACCAATGCCGATAGTTCTCACGCGACGATCGCTCACGTCTACCACCGGAGCGAAAGGAGACGAAGACGGAGGTGAGGATGGTTGAACATGTTGAATTGCTATCGATAAAACACGGTGCCGTCTCTCTGAATATGGTATCGAGACTGAGACAGCGAGCGAAAAGGCCACATTGAAGGGCTTCTGTATCGAGACCAGGCTGCGAGGAATATCCCGTACGACGAGGTCAACGTCGATCGTGTCTGGCTTCGGAGTTGATGGTACCAGCGTAGCTTGGTACGCGCCAGCTATGGCACTACCAGCGGTTGTAAAGGTTACAGGACTTTGCGGTCTCGTCGGGATGGACATCGGCCGATTTCTGAATGGTGAGTCAGGGCGATATGGTACTGGACCGATGGGAGGTGTACTCGAGCGAGAAGGAGGGCGTGAACCATGCGATTGAGGGGTGACAGTGGCAGAACGCTGGAGATGCAAAGGCAGAGCCGAAGCTGGCGCGCGCGGAGGCTGAGTTGAAGGAATGAGAGGTATACGACGAGACAACATCTACGATGGATAAGTCATTGCGTGAAAATCGTAACATACTGGTATAAGCTTACCGATGTGAGTAACCGTCCTGGCTCTCCCAGCGACGATCTCCAGGAGATGTCTAGTCTACCTAGCGGTACCGCAGTCCCTGGCGTAGGCTGCACCGTAAAGGTAGGTAACGAAATCGCGCTCAGGATGTATAAGTATTGTCTCGCATCCTGAGGCTGCATCATAGCCATGGATCCCGAGAACAAACTGTCTCCCTCCTTAACGTCGGCATCTGATCGACTTGACCCGAAAAACGTTAGCATCCTCCACTTTCCAACCTTGAACAGGCTCAAAGAGCATACGCTCGAACCACATCGGCTCTTGGGTGAGGTTCTGTATGTGGACCTCCAGAAAGACCTTCTCGCGCTCACTTCGAGACATAAGGGCAGAGGGTGAGCGTGGGACATGGACTTTCGTCTTCACGGAAAGCGGATTTGTAACCTAGCAAGCGATGACTGTCCATGTAAGCACGGACCAAACACCTTGAGTCCCCTACGAACACGTACCGCGAACTTGTAGAACTTCCTGAATGTCTGCACACTGGGATCTCCCGAGCCCTCCCCAGCAGCGACAGGACGCCTCGCACCAGGAGGGAGCTGGTACGTAACAGTGCAAGCTAGGACGTGCTGCCCCAATTCCTTGATCTCGTGGTGCACGACGGTCTCCAGTGTGTCGCCAGCCGCCAGAGACTGATACGGGCCTCCAAGTTCCGCGAGAAGAATCTTGTTCGTAGCCGTCTGCATCTCGATGCGGAGCAGCACGCCCTCAACCGCAACGGCAGTTTCATTATTCACAGCAAGCACACCCGAGAAAGTCTCGCCGAGCTGGATGGCGCCAAAGGACGATGGGAGGGTGAGAAGCTCTGTCACATTCGTGAGGTCGCGCAACGTTTTTGGATGGCCTGGCAGGGGTGTTTTTCCCTGCAGAGATAGCACTGAAGCTGTAGAGTGGGCGGAGAATGCGGGAGAGCTAGAGTAGAATGGTTCCCAGGCACTTGCTAGAGCAGGCCGCTACTTATGAATTTGACCGGTTGAAGCATTTGCGCAATAAAGAGACTGGCCACGTACGGATACCCGCATTACTTTCAACGACAAGAGGTGTCCAGGACCGTCCATCGTAATGTGTCGACTAAGTCGTCGTCAATTTGAACAGCTTGAACGGCTTGAAGGTTATGGACGAGCAACAAGAAAGAAGCCGCATAAAGTACGGCTGCTACGTAATCATTAGTCTTCCTTGCAACCTCTCTATTCAAGTGGTAAGGAGACTATAAGTCCTTGAACTCAGATGAGCGCGCCGGACCTTTAGTCCAAATGCGTTCTACTTTTTTCTTTGCTTACTTGTGCACAAAATCAAAGAGAGATCCTATATTCACGTCACCCTCAAATTTGAAGCATGAAGCTTGAAGACCGGAGAAAATGACGACTACCCGCGCTCATCCACCCTTGGCAAGCACCTTCTTCAACTCCACATTCCTCTGGTCGAGCTTTTCCACCGTCATCTCCGCACTCTGCATCTTCCTCATCAAATACGCCATGCGCTGTTCGCTCACACTCGGTGACCTCCACCAGCCCCACCACCATAATCTCCCATCGTCCTTCCTGATCTCCCGCAACGTCGTCATCTCCGCCTCGCACGCTCGGACGATGCTCTCCGAGCTCTCAATCAATTTAGTGTTGAATGCGAAGTCTTGCGTCGCCCGGAAAACCTCGTCTGTACGTGCGATGTTCATTTGGTGCTGCTGAACAGAGACCGGGAGACTCTTACCTTGAACGAGCCGCTCAAAGACGTACCAGTAAACAGGCTTGCCCGGCCGTATCACAGACGGGCGACCTGCGACAATCGTTGAGCCTTTACCATCCGACGCGAATATATTCTACTCACCATCATGGGTTCCGATCGTGATCAACTCGGCCTTCTCCATGCTCCTCAATGCGCCCTCGTCGCCCTTGAACGGGAAATTCACGAGCACATCGTGGTACGGTATCTGTCCCTCAAACCATCAGCAACTTGCCGAACCGCATAATACACTGATGCACGCGCCTCACTGAACCCCGACAGCGCCTTCAACACGGTCCATGCCTGCTCTCGACTCCACGGCAAACTCTTCGCATCATCCACATCGTCACCGAAAGCATTCTTCCTCATCTCGCTCACCCCCCGGTTGATAATGTCCTCTACTGCCTCTTCAACGCTCTGCCCACTGCGCACCTTGTGGATCAGCTGACGGCGCCGTATGAATCAATGTCGCGTTCGCGCATACAATTGGGGAACTTACGCTTGCGAGATCACTCGCCCGCCCGCCCAATCGTTCGATACACTCTGTCTGGTGCGCCGTGAACTCAGCATCTGCATCTGACTCCCGCAAACGCTGTTTCACGAATTGCAGCGCGCTCGCCGCGTCTGCATCGTACAAGGCAATCGCATTCAGCGGTTTCGATGGCAGTGCTGTGTTGTCTGATCAGCCTTGCAGCAGAATATCATCGGGATATTGAACTCACCTTTGGCAAGTTGCTTCGAGTTCTCCCGATTGTCGCTCACGACGATGACATGCGCGACCTGGCCCTCGATGAGCGCCGCAGACCACTGCGCGAACACGTTAAGAATGTCCTCCCTCTTCCCCGTTTTGAACTGCTTGATGACCACAATCGGCAGCGCGCTCACGTCCTCGTTATCCTCGCTCTCCTCCCCATTCCTATTCTCGTTTCCCTTTCCCCCTTCACTCCGCATTTCCACCATCTGAGTCGCATCCACATCCATGTCCTGCTCCCAAAGCCGCTCATCCCCCACCCCCAACTCTGCCATGATACCGCCACCCGCGACCGCACCCATCCGCGGATCAAACCACGTCCCCCTCCGAATCCTATCCCTGACTTTCTCATCCTTGACTCGCTCCTGCTCCTGCATCCTCGCGCGTTGCCTTGCCTGCTGATGCTCTGCGCGATGAGACGCAGCGACCGCACGTAAAGCCGTGCCCACGACCTCCAGAAGCTGTTTAGTCTGTTCCGGGAGCGACGAGCTCAAGCCGGCTGCATTATCGACTTAAGTGCCGCGAGGTGATACTTCGATAACGAGCCAGGCGCACCTTTCTGTCCAATTAGCCCAACGCTCGCGAGATCGATCATATGGTTCACAGAATTCAAGAACGTGAACACCGGCCAATATCCTGTCTGCCGTGCGAGTGCGTCTATGACCTCCGCTTCTGAATTGGCACGCAGTAGCTCGTTACAATCAATTACCAACGCGGAACTGTAACGAGCGATGGAAAGGAAATGTCAACCAAATCAACACTAGTGACGTATGAGACAGCGTACCGTTTCGTATCCTCCAGGATGCGGCGGAGCATTTTCGACTTGCCGCTCCCCTGTGGTCCGTGCACGAATGCTACCGTGGCTGCATTCCCAATCAATAGATGCCCCAACCTGCCCATAAGAAAAGGAATGGGGCATACTGGGCATGTCAGAGAGATAGTTTTTGAGCGCAACCTCAGCGTCTCGTCTTTCCTTCCATGAACCCTCCTCATCTGCGTCTACTCCGTTGGACTCCATCCAGAATCGATCGAGCGTGTTCTTACGCAGCCATTGATAGAACTTGAATTCTATGCATCTGTTCAGTACATGGTTCGAAAAAGGAACAACAGAGCCAACCTCGATAGTCAAACCAATCCTGGATTTTTGCATTTACCATGAACGCGCGGATCGGGTCGAATATCTGGTCCACGATACAAAAGTTCAATAAGGCATCAACTGAAAGTGGTGCTGACAAGTGCGTACGGTGTAAGTCAGCGTTCCGAGCAGAAACACGAGCACGGGTACGAAAATCTTTGGATGCGAGGTGATCCAGTCGCGCACGATGTGCGCCTGCACGGGCGACTGAAACGCGGCGCGCAGGCGCGTCTTGCCTTCTCCAAAGGAGAACCCGTGCACGACATTACGCGCGATCACAGCGGGACGGACATCCGAAAAGGTAACCGTCGATGCGCGGAAAGAAGAACCTGGGACGGGGGCAGGAGATGAGAGATCGAGAATGCGGCCGTAGGGCCGCAATAATTGGTAAAGCGCTTCTTCTTGCACGTCCGGACCGTCAAATATGACGCGCAAGAGGGGGGATGCGAAACGGTGCATGTCCTACAAAACCAGCGGGGCCTGATGACGAAGAGGATTGAGAGATCGTCTGGTGGGCTCACCTCGCGCCATGGACTACCTTTGACAAGCCAGACATCGCCTCTGCGCAAACCTGCGGAAGAGGGAATACCACCATTCTTGTGCACGCAATCCCTGATGTCATGTTCTATCCGCGAGAGTACCTGCTGATCTTCGGGGCCAGAATACTCGAATCGTACAAAGATGCCACCGTCTTTGACATATGGCTGAATAGAGAGGAGGGTGAATCCGTGAGTATGCACCGACGATAGTATCTGCTTGATTTTGTCAAGGAGGGCTTCCTGTCGGAAGAGACCGTAGTAGTAACGCAAGCTGCCAAAAGAGTGAGCGCGAAAATCAGGGCTGAAAATGAATGGCACGCACTCCCACGCGCCAAAACGAATGGGGAAAACAGAATCGATGAACAGCCATGCCTGATGCGTCTGTGTATGGGGATGACAACGTGTAGGGAGAGGATAAGAGCAAGATGCTCACGTTTACAAGGGGTTCGGGTCCTACGGGCCTGACTTCGGTGATATTATCCTGACTATAGCATCGTTTGGTGGAAAGAAATAGAGCTCTCCGCCGCAAAGAGCTACATGAGGGACCTGCGAGAAAATAATTTGGTTTGAATGCAGCTGGCCTGAGCGCTGCACGTCGTAACATCGGGGACAAGAGGGAGCCTGCATGTCGACACCGAATGAGGCGCAGGCATTACGTCACCGAGGATCGGATTCCCAACCCTAACCCTAGATACGGAGATGACCCACATATAGACAAAGCTGTCGAAAAGGCGGCCATCATGCTTGCGCCCTCCTCTGCTCCCCCCCTTCGCCTCTCCGTCCCTCCTCCCATGCAATCCACCCGTTCCTCTCGTCAATTACCTCAACAGCGACGAAAAAAACCTTATGCACGCCGACCGCCTCCTCACACGAGCTCCATGCTCACGACGATCAAAAACATCGTCACTGCCCCGCTCTCATGGTTCGCGGCTAATGATGATTTTGAGCAGCATCCAGGAAAGCGCAGACGTGCAACTCAGGCACCCAATACTCCTGAAGTCAATGACGAGGAGCCGTCTCAGTTTCGTGTGAAGCGTATGCGCCTTCATAGCCCGGAAGCCGACGTGCCGCTCCCTCCCAAACTCGGATACCTCGACCCCCCCTCCACAGTCTTCTCTCAACAGCCTGTGCAGCCCACCCGTGCACCCCAGCTGTCCTCCAGGGCATCTGCTCCTTCTTTCTCTAGTGTCTCTCCCGCTCATCGCAATTCTCGCCACACTGTTTCGCCACCAGGCGTGTCCGAGCACCGACCACAACCCCTGGGCCTTGCGCGCACGATGTCCATGGATCTCCCACACCGTCGTATGCTTACGCCGGAAGCTGCGTTGGTTCCACTTCCTATCAGTCGGGACGTCTCCATGGAGCTTTCCCCGCACAGACCTCCCTTCCGCATGCGTACCGGGCTCACTCCTCAACTCTCGGCTCCAGATTTTGGCCCAGATCTGCAAAGGCGCGAGCGACACCCATCGGAGCCACCGCCCTTGACCGCTCTTATGTCCAACCCAGTCTTTGTGAAACCTCCCCCCTTCGAGCAGGCAAGGCGCGAGACCGACTCTGTACCCGTCGCAACACTCGGTTCCTTGGCTCAATCTCAAAGATCGGTATGTGGAGAGATCCCTATCTCATATTGCTCTACTCAGTCTTCGTCACAGGCTGCACCTCTCGTTAGATCGCGGAGTTCTCTCATCTTTGGCACTGAGTCGGTTGAAAGTAGCACCAGAAGTAAGACTTTGCTTTGTATCTATCGTCTCATCAAACTTAACCACCATTTAGATCCTCCTTACCCAATGAATGCCGCCGAACGTGCCCTTCGTGAGCTCGAGGCCTACAGAACACCTCTCGTTCCTACACGTCTCAAATCTACCAGTGCCTCGGCGCTGCCCGAGCTGTTCCAAGTTCGTGACAAAACGCGTCATATCATACCCATGTCCCGTAAGGGCGACACTAAACCTCGTCTGGGCTATGGCGAGAAGATGGCAAGGAGCAAAGCTAAGGGCGTGAACGAGGTCAAAGAAAAGGGGGCGAAACCGTATACTGGTGTAGGTGATCTCAAGAAGCTGCTTGCTCGAAGACGACGGGAAGAAGAGGAGGATGAGAAGGAGCGAGAAGCAGATCGACGCAAAGAGGAAGAAGAAGAAGAGGCGATGGCTGATGATAGCGAGGCGCAGGTGCGTGCTGTGTTGGAGGACAAGCATGTGGAACGTAAGAGCAAGTTCACCGCTCCCATAGCTGTACCCGTGGCCCCGTCGCGTAAGATAGCTGGACCACCTTCTGCCGCCACGCTAGGTGTCGCGGGTGGTCGCCAGCCTTCGTCATTGCGTGCTGGTCGAGCGTATATTTCGGTGCGATCGATGCAGCGAGCAGCCGGCCCCATGAGAACTAAGAATCGATTCTCGGCGAGGGAATTCGAGGATGAGGATATATTGTACGAGGAGGATGTGGGTGTGTCCCCTGTAGTAGAGGAAAAACCTGAAGAGATGGAAATCACACCTCGTTTCGAGGACCGGAGCACGTTCAGCTTTGCGCTTGAGGTATGTTTTTTCTTACTCAAGTACTCTGATGTATTGATGCTCACCTATTTCATTATAAGCAGGTAACCTCTGCACCTGCACCTGTTCCCGCACCCCAGGAGATCGCGCCTGCAAAGGAACTGCCGATTGCAGCTCTTCCCTTCTCTCTCACCCAGACGTCGACAGCTCTAGCTACGACGGCTCTAGCTATCAATGCACCTGCTCCGCTGCCCGCTGCTCCAGCAGTTCCGCCAACGCCCGCGCTTCCGACCTTTGCGCTCTTGCCTCCTACACCCGAAGCGCCAGAGGTTATGGCTACTGCCGTTCCTCCAACAAAAGAGACAGGTGTTCCAAACTTCTTCGCCACTTCAGGTATATTCGGGCGTACTGGTGTCGCACCGCCGGCCCCTGTTGAGAAGAAAGGAGAAATGGCCCCTCCAGCCCCAGCACCAACGGTACCCTCTGTCCCTGCACCAGCGCAACCTCTGCCATCTGCAGCTCCTGTGCCCGTAAAGTCGCCTGCCCCCGAGCCTAAACCCGTTGAGCCGTCGCCCGCTCCTCCCGTATCCTTTGCACCCCCTACAGGTTTCTCATTTGGTGCCCCACCTTCTCCGACACCCGCCGCGGCGCCGAGCGCCCTTCCGTTCAGCCTCGTATCGAAGAGAGACGAAGCTAAACCGACTGAAACGGCCGCGCCTGCGGGGACCAAGCCTCTGAATTTGTTCGGTGGGGTCAGTACGACTTCGCCGCTTGGTCCGTTTGGTGGACCAACCCCGAGTGTCAGTACGACCGCCATCCCGAGTGCCGAGCGCCCCAAGCCAGCTTTCTCCTTTGGGGCTCCTGCACCTACTAGAGCCGTACCAGCTAAACCCGTCGCCGAGACTGCCAAACCTCTCTTCGAGGGCACTTCTGGATTCTCCTTCGCTCAGTCTACCGGTGCGTTCTCGTTTGGGACACCTGCGGTGAGCCCGACTGGTACAAATGTCGCGGCATCCAAGCCGTTTTCATTTGGCACCACTCCCACGACCAAGCCTGCGCAGCCTGTAACGCCTCCGCAAGCGGAGAACGAGATGCGTATGGATGAGAGTCCGACACGAAATGGGAACGTAGGGATGGACTTAAACGGGGGTGTGAGCAAGGAGACGCCGCAGCTGCAGTTGCAGGTGCCTAGTTCTGCGAAATCAGCGTTCGGTTTCGGCGGCCCGGGTGCTGTTGTTAGTGCACCCCCTGGTGGTGCGTTCTCGTTCGGTGCGCCTGCTCAGACTCGAGCTACAAGCACAGGCGGAGCATTTTCATTTGGAGCTGCCAAGGCCGCAGAGAGCAGTACGTCGTCTGGTTTCGGAATGGGGACNTCTCCTTTCACGTTTGGAGCTGCCACTAAACCTGCGGAGACGGCGCCGTCCACGGGAGGTTTCTCATTCGGTCCGAAGGCTGCAGAGCCTGCTCGGCCTCCATCGTCTGGCTTTTCGTTCGGTCAGCCTGCTGAGCCTGCACGTCCCTCATCCTCAGGCTTCGCGTTCGGTGCACAGCCTGCACAGGAGCCAGCGCGCCCTTCGTCTTCAGGCTTCGGGTTTGGCCAACCCAGCACGACAGCCCCTTCTTTCCCATTCGGCGGTACACAAAGTCCTTCCACGCAGGCGACCGCTAACCTCTTCGGCCAGCCTCCGCAGAACGCAGTAAGCTCGGCGCCCGCTAGCCCTGCCTTCAATCAGCCGTCGCCATTCTCATTCGGCAGCGCCCCTACGAGCGCCACCGCCACCGCTCCGCCAGCGGGCCCGTTCGGCGGAGGCTTTGGTGCGGTGAGTCAACCTGCGTCACCAGCGGTCGGGACTACGCCATTTGCATTCGGTGCAACTGCAAATACGACGCCGTCCAGTCCGGCGTCGCCGTTTGGTGCACCTCCGCTCACGCCAGCGGCGGCTGCGGGTGGGTCACTGTTCACGATGGGCGCGCCATCCTCGATGGCAACGGCGATGGCGCATGGGAATAGACCGGTGAAGAGGTTGCCGACTCGGAGAGGGGGGAAGCGGTAGTGGTTGCGGGTTGGCTCCACTCCCTATTGGTCCCTCCTTATTTTGGCTTGAAGAGAAATGCGATATCACTTTGTGTGTTTTCTATCCTCCGTCTTCTCTTTTTCTTCCGCTTCTTCCTTTGTTTCTTTTTTCGTCTTCGCACCTTGATCTTGTCTGATCCATGTGCTGCCCCAGCACAGCGATGCGATGCCCGAGCTCACGTCATACTCTTCTATCCAGGGTTTACTAGTTCCAAGATGCCTTCCTGTTTGCCCTTCCTTCTCTGTTTTCACCCCCCAACTCTGTCTCCACATCAATGCAAACATTTTTTTTTTACCAGTTCATTACTCACTTTCTACATTATTTTCCGTCTCGTCTCCTTTGTGTTTCCCCTTTTCGCATTTTCCCTCATATCTATTCTCTACTTGGTCACCCACACTCCTCTCGCTCGCGGTCCTATTTTATTTGCTCTCAAGGAGCAAAATTGATTCGGTTACATCCTAAGGACCGGCTGCGAGTTCTCCTCGTCGCGAGCTCTTTTCATGCTTTCCTCTTTTCTTCCCATTTTTCACATTGCTGTCCATTATCCCCATCACGCATCGTTTTCGATATCAGCATTGATAGATCGCACGCAGCTTACTAGCATCATCCGGCTCAAGGCCACTCATCTGCATTGATCACTTTCGTACTTAGTTTTAGTTATTCCCTGGGGCTCAAGGCCATCTACATCGCATCATCGTAGTTTCGTAGTTCTGGTAAAGTAGGCTGAAGGCCGACTGGTACCATCTCAATTTACACACATTCCGTTTCGTTACATTGGTGTTTAGCACATGTCTCAAGCCCGACACGCCCGAACCGCCTCAAGAAAATGTCATGAATGAGATTAAGATAGCAAATTGGTACTTTACTTCTCGCAGAAACCCTGTCACTGTACACGAGCACTTTCCACGATACACTGGCATAAACCTGTAAAGACCCTTCGCTGTAAAAACCCAAGTGAAGCCCACCTCAACGTCGCCCACAAACAACCATCCGTCGAAACAACCAGCCCTCCCTCCAGTATACCAGTTGCCACCAAAATCGCGAGGCCCGACGAGCTGAAAAGGTCAGTAGGATGCACGAAAGAATTGGCGAGGGAATAAAACAGAGAGAAGAAAACGAGAAAAGAACAAATCCTGGACGACTACAAAAGGAGCGTACACGCCGATACGGATGAGATTAACTTAGCCTGTGGGATACCAAATTATGCCGGAGTGATATTGAATGTCGAATGCTGTGATCGCAAAACTGTCAAGAAAATGGGAGGAATCGATGCAAGAAGGCAGCCGAGATTGACCACCAGGGTTGGGGAAATTGTAGGACGGGACACCCACGCGTCGGCGACATTGAGGGCAGATCGTCCCAGGTATGAGCCGACGCGGAGGCTCTTTGACCGCGAACGCAGTTATAATGAGCTATCATTGTGTTCGCGGACGTTCTATGTTGATTCCAGCCGGTCAACATTGACGAATTCAAACACCCATAGGATAAGCTTACTTGGTGAGGCAGCGTCCAAGTGCTGGTCGGTCTGATCCTGTTCATCCTCAGCATCAACTTCGTCGAATGCCCTCTTCGATGAGGCTTTGCTGGACAATGTGGATGTGTCTGTGAATCCGGTATCTGGCTCTGGCTCTAGATCAAGTGCCTCTTCATCATAATTTTCGTCCCAGTCTTGTTCTTCCTGTTGCCAGTCTTCGTCAAACTCCCCAATTTGTCCGATTTCATTGGTAGAATTGGCTGAAAAGTCTGCCTCAAGGAATGAGAGATAGCCATATTAAAACAATGGAACTAGGCGTACTAGTCTCAGTATCTGCGAAGACTGATGTGCTGTCTGCCTTAGACCCTTTTGGGGCGTCATTGACGGATATTGAAATCTCCCCAGCAAATTCTGATGTGGTACCGTCCGTGTAGTCGTCTGTATAATGAAACTTTTATAGATGGGCAGACAACAAAATCCAATAATAAATACCTTCGGTGTCGCCCTCAATTTCGTCAGGCTGATCGACCGCTTCTTCACGTCCACGGTGAATATTAACATGCTGGGGAGCTGTGACGCAAAACGTGAGCTGACAACAAATAACGTGTCAGAAGCTCGCTTACCATCAATGAGTACTTGGGCAGCATTCGATGCGAAATCTTGATGAGCGTCAGATATTTCTTGGCTTACGCTTTCGACAGACGACTCTGGGAAGCCTTCCGGAACGGCCTCCTGTGTGTTGTCAATATACCCCAGTTCATCGTCGCCAGACGCGTCACGATCACTTTCTTCACCAGCCAATGCCTCGCCGGAGTAGGCGTCAGCATTCGCCTCGTCCTCCTCGTGCAGTTCGGCATACTCCTCGTACTCCGTACTTCCCGCACCCACACCAACGAAAGCGTCAGTATCGGCACCTTCGTGAGCGGCGGATGAATACACGTCGACCTCCGCTTCCACAATTGTCACATTGCTATAATCAAAGGCTTCTGTATAGTCGCCTTCGCCCTCAAGTCCATGAGCCTCCTCTTCAGGAACTTCATGGTATTCATGGTTGTCTGCAACCGGATGCGACTTGTCACCTAGAAATTCGCCAGAATCTTCGGTCACGAGAGCTACGTCTGCTTCTGGATGCTCATAATCCGCCTCTTGATCTCTTCCATCGTCTTCGTAGCTCCCTTGCTTGGCTGCGTCACCCCCTTGATCATCTTCAGTGCCCTCGGGATACTCTTCATGATGCTCTACGGACAATTCGGGGTGATGTTCATCGGTACCTTCAACATCGGCATCAGTACACGAATCACGAGAGCATATATGCCGCACTTACCAGGCTCATAGTATTCATGCTCTGGTACGACATCATACGTTTCTCCGCCATCATCCGCAAGATTGAGCCTGTCGATTTGATATCTTAGTGACCGATAACGGTCAATAAATCTCGGGGTGACAGATCGCAGATGGAGACGAAGAGGGCCCGTGAAATCAGAACCGTCGTGCAAAACATTTAAATCATGTAACGTCACTTCGCGCGCAAAAATATTATCCTGGAGGAAGAAATAAGTCTTCTATCTAAGTGAGCTTAATCGCCAAAACTCACCTCCGAAATGACTAGCTGTAAGTCGTACGCATCAAAAACCAACTCGCCCTCAATGAGCCCAGGTATGTGTTGAATGCGCTCCTCCTGTCGTAAAGCGTCGAAAACGTCCGATAGCCGCTCGTAGTAAAGTGTCGGTCGCTGACGAAGCAGAATTGTAAAATGCTTTTGATCTTCGGGGGACGTCTCAGGTTTCGGACTGTGCAAACCTGTCTCTCGCGTAGGGGCATTGAATAGGCAACATTCAGGTTGATCTGAGGACGAAGGAATGTCCAACAGAACGGGAGGTGGCGGGTCAATATAGACTCCCTCCGAGATTTCATGCGGATCGGTACCACCATCGACCTCCAGTTGTTGGTTGGTGGTATCCTCAGGGTTCGTAGATGCTTGTGCAGGAACGCCCTCGACAGTGTGAGAAGCTTCAGGCTCCAAGTGCTCCGAAGGATGAAGAACACTCCCGACCTCAGCTTCGTTATGGCCGATTGGTAAAATGGGCTCTGGTTGGGGATCGTGGACCACAGGACCAATCGCAGGACTGTCGTCGACATGCTGATCTAGGACTGCTGCGTTAGAATGGATAGAAGATTCTGATGCCTTCTCAGCCTGCGACGCGGCATCTAAACCACCTCCACCGACAAGATGCGAGTCTTCCACGGAGGGTTGGACTCCATCGTTGTCAACAGGTTTGGCTGACTCATCTGCTACCTCCGGATGAGAAGGGATGCGAGATGAGTCCTGAACGGCGATATCTGGTGAAGAACCAGTTGGTACGCCAGATTCGGATTCATATGACGCAGCAATATCCACGTGGTCGGGGGGAGGAGAGTGTACTTCAACTGCGACTGGATCCACAGCGCCCGAAAATGTTACTAGATGATCGTCCATCGAACTATCGGCAGCGGCCATGGGTACCTCATTGTGCGAGGGTACGGGTGGTATCGCGGAAGAATCTGCTTCAGGCATCAACGAACCATCGTAGACATCAACATCTACCAACTCGCCACCACTGGTTGCAAGATCGCCATCATCGGCCATTTCGTATTCGACAGTGTCGACATACTCAGGCTCCATGTCAATCTCCACATCCTGCTGGGGAAAGGGAGATGCGGTAGCGAACACATTGGGCTGGGGGTTGACGTCGTCTTCCATAAGAGCTTCGTGTGGCAGCCAAGGTTTTGGTGAAGAAACAGAGGCATGCATCTGAATATCTGANTCACCTGAGTAATCTAGCATCTGAGCATCATATAGGTCCATCATAGCTGAGAAATTTTCTTGGTCGACGTTGTCGAGGATGTAGAAAACCGTTTNGCGCAGCTCACGACCCCTCGCTGCATAATTATGGATGTCACGCTGTCACAAAAACATTAGGGCCGGCATAAACCCAACTTCGCGAAATCATCTTCAACTCTTNCGCCTTGAGCCATTGTCTCCTTAAATCTTTAGTCCTTCAGAAACGGCNGCTGATTTCGTGCGTCGACCGCCTGTCAAAGCTGACCATATCCTACAAGGTTAGGCACCGTGTCGCAGGGTCACTCACTAACATGTCCGAACAAGAACTCGTCGCTGCTCATACTGTCGATACCGAGTTCCTCGTGCGCCGGTCCATGACCAAAGGGTACCAGCTCTTTTCTCTTCTGACACCGCCAATATATGTTGCGTCTACTCTGTTTCGGAGAGGCAGAGGTCATATCACTGTGAATCGCTTTCTACGGGCTACTTGGCTGGGTGGGGCTGCCGGTACGTACTAAGTCACACAGCGACCGCCGCACTAAATACATGTCTTCGTGATCATACCCGCCAGGCATTGCTAGTGGTGGCGCGTTCGAATATGTGAGGTCCGCCAACTCGAGTGCTGAAACTCTCAGGACGCGCACAATACGCGCTACATATGATGTGTGTGTCTTTTCGCCGTGCTCTTATCCCTGCTCACGGCTTTACGCCTTACAATAGACGTCCTCCCTAAGGGCGGATGATCATGCTACAATCGGAGCCCTTCTGTTTGCAGTCGTCATTCCCGCCATCTTCTGGAAACGGGGAACGTCGTTCAATTGTATGTTTCCAAGTCACTCAAATCCCTGCCGTTTTGCGTACTCATATCTGCAAAGTGATACTCGGTGGTGCTGGAATAGGATCGGCAGCTGGACTGCTCACACATTTCGGCAAAGCTATCTCTGGCGATGCACCACCTAAATCGGAGGTTCAGGACTCTCATTAGTCGGCCGTAAGTTCTATTTCACTCCATGGCTGGCTTGCAACTTATGGCACGATTCAATCACCTAATCGCTTATCACAAACTGTGCTTTTCTCCCTCCACACCGAAGAGTTTGACGTGCTGGCCAGTTTTTTCTCATTTAGCTTCACTCCTGAGCACTGAACATCCACATCAACGTCAACAATAGGAGAAGCTGCGACCAGAGTTGTGCGCTTGATGTCTTACCGTGCGCATGCAATGCCATATCTCTCACGAGAGCGCGGGACTCGGGACCATAATCGCTCACCCTATCATTCGTATATGTTTAATGTAATTTCTTCTAACATTCGTATCGCGCATATGATTGCGAGAGTTGAATATGACCAATGGCAACAACATTACAATCTAGCTTTGTCCATCAGCCTTCCATCAACCACAGGGTGAACTGTAATCATATCGTCGTCTGCGGGTGCTTTCTCCTGCCGACCTTCTTCATGCACACTTCCCAGGGCTCGTATCTGTGCTCCATCGAAGCAATCCACGCCACTCATATGCTCTTTCGAGGCGACACCGATATGATCCTGGTAATGTCTTTTCGATCGAGACCAACGCAGAGCAAAAGACGCAGCACGCCTCCAGTTTTCTCCCGCACGGGATTGATGACTCTTGATCTTGGCCTGCCTCGATCGTTCATCAGCAATAATCCTATGGGTATCAGCGTCGATGTGGTCTTGAGACTCGTTTACACGGGCCAGCTTGTTGACAAATTGAGCCCCTAGAGAGTCCATATGCGATGAGATTAAACTTGCGCAGTATGCATGAGAGACGTGGACGCACCAAGCAAGTATTTTCTGACGATTGTACTCATAATTTGACCTGATTCGTCGTCTATCAAGTACTTTGCCCTTTTAGAGGGAGGAATCCGTCATGCCCCTGAGCCATGTACTCTCGAGTGACAATCTTGTACATCCGACCTCCCCTCTCTCGTTTGATCGGCTCGCCATCTACAATGCCAGGTGTTGTGTGGCCGCTGCTGGATGCAGCGTCAGTTTCCGGAGTTTCGTCCTGCAGCCAGACACCGAGAACACGCTGCCCGGACGGTCTTCGAGAATCCCATGAAACGCGAAATCCTGCTATCACGGGGAAGCGTCTGGCAGCAAATAAATTTAATCGAAGTATAGGAGTGATAGAGTGAGGCTTCACGTACCCCTCTTGAGCGGGCCAAGTCTCGAGTGATGCCTCCAACGTATCCCACAAGGTCTGGCCATCTAATTCCAAGACAACAAGTGGGTCCTCAAAGGGGAGAATCTCCAACACATCGCCCAACGTCAGATATCCTGAAGCATGAGTCAGTTTTGCCACGCGAGGGATTCAGATGTAGAAATTCATACCAGGTCCGTATACAGAATCCCCTCGTAACATGCCAGCACAAATGAATACCCCATCCGCCCCTCCATCGTATCCCTTCATACAAAGGGCATCGTCGTAAGTGTGTCGCAGAATATCTGCAAACCAATCTCCAGCGGCAGACTAGAGAAGACCGTACGATGTTGTAAATTTAATTATGCATGCAGTGTCTCCAGGAAATGAACGTACCTCTCGCACGCGAATGTATTGAGAGCGAACATCAATCTCTGCCGATAACTTGCACAAGGGGTTCTTGAGAGACGATCCAACCGATTTTAATATGCCATCCAGAATTTTCTGAAGTTTGCCACAAGGTCTCATGCCTGGCTTGATCTCGTGATGTTTACCTGCCCCTCCAGCGTCAGCCTCTTAAGGCTCTTTCAGACGAAGGTCTGTGAGAGAGGACTGACCAGTGACTCTCTTAATGACCTTCCGCCTGACGCTGCCTTCGGGCGTATCCTCGAGCTCCAGTAGGATCTCGCTCAAGTCACGGAAATCGGTCCCGCTTTTCACGATCAAGACGTCTCCGTCGTCATCTTCGGCTCCCAAGACTTCACTTGAGAGATCATAACCCTCCCATGCATCCACGCCTCGTCCAATGAAGTAAAGGTGATCGTGCCCGCCAAGTATGATATCAACGCCATGTTCGTTGGCAATGTTATGATTTTTCTGAGCAGAGGGGGTCAAGGCGAACAACTTCTTAGCAAGTACGATATCCTATAGGAATGCCGTTAGTATGTAGACTTCTGGAAATGCATTAAGTCTGAAGCCATACGTTTGGCACCCTGTAGACTATACAGATTAGAAATTCAGCCTAATTGTCGTCTCAAATACGCACCTGGCGTGTGTCAATGCAATGATAAGATCACACTTGTATTTCCCAGTCGAATCGCGCAATTGCTTGGAGAGATTGATACCGGTCTCAGCCATATCCCTGTACTCGAAATGGGATGGCCAGGAAGGTACAGTTCCGATCCATTCCCTGTATGCCAATAAACATGTTTTGGCCCTGGTAGTAACTAAAGCTGTAAGCAGACGCACTTTTCGACCAGACCGATCACACCGATGCGGACACCAAGCCTTTCCAACACATAAAACTGGTACAAGCAATCTGGAGTTCCTGATGTTGTCGTATCAACTATGTTGCTGAGAACCCATGGCTATTGAAGAGGGTGAGTGATGTTCTTGTCGAGAACGCTTTATTCTTATACACACAAATTCCGTGTCCTGGATCAGCTTGGAAAGATGTGGATAACCTTGTATAAAGGAGGGCGGTGAGTTGTATATGCTGTTGTTGCCTCAGGTCGCATGCATTGGCCTCACCAAAATCAAAGTCATGATTCCCTGTGTCCCGTGCCCAAGTAAGATGGGTTGGTTGCTACTAGGACTGAATTCTTGACGACTGGGTGAGCTCACCGGTCAAAGATACATCAGGAGCCAATTGGTTCATGACGGGCACCTGAAAAACGGAAATGGTTTTACGACGAAGTTAAGTACCGCACCTTACACCGACGGGAGACAAATTACCATATGACTACCTCTGGTGACTGAGCTCTCCACAGACGGTGCGAATACATCTCCAGAGAATAATGACAAGCCTTCTTTTCTCCCGTCAGCTCTCTCAGTCCAACCATCCCGTATGTCATCGATCAAAGCTGCAAACTGGGTAACGTCTATCGTCTCCGATGAATTTGGGGAAATCTTTTGTGGTCTGACTCTGTAGACATCGTTCCAGTGAATGAGGGGTATTTTGACCATAGATCGTCACAGTTTCCGCCGAATTCCCGCGGCAGAGCGATTGCGATTGAAGAGATGGGTGTAGGATGGAAAGATCAAAGACATGTAGACTATCTAGTTCGAGACGCCTATTCTCGATCTGAAAGTTCCCGGACCGATTCGAGATCTCGAGTAGCCGCGCATGTCATGATGCATGCCCATGGGGCGTCCAGGTGCTGACAATGATACATGGTCCAGCGCTGCGCAGTGCAATGTTGATGAAGCAACTTTAGCAACCAATCAACGTTTTTGCAATAGCCGAATCAATAGGGTAAGGAGTTGACAAGTAGTCAAACTACAGATGCGGTTGAAAAACCCAAGTTGACATGATTGGAAACTTTCTCAAAGATGGCGATACATGTCTAAGTCAATGTCGGAGAACGCTCCGCACTGCAATCGTGAGGAGTCTGTATAGTACCCTCCGTAACAATCCCTCCTCCTGGCGTTGCCTCACCGCATTCGCACCCTCCACCTCCGAAGCGACGTCCGACTCAAATCTCAGGCATAGATATCATGCACTTCTCGATTTGCACGCGCACGACCATCTATGTGCCGGGACTACCGAGGACGAGGCACTCGTCATGTACCTCCACGACCAAGAATTACGATACCACGTGGCGGACGGACAATACCGCACCTCTCTCTCCCTCGCTTCCTACCTCCTCGCCCGATGCCGCAAACCGTACCACCTATGGGGAATCTGGATGGGCCAGTACTCCGACTTCATTGCCTTGAAATCCGTTAANTATACTATGCAGTGGGTAGCATAGAGAGACACAACGCGAAAGACATTTTGGAAGGGGACGCGGGGGAGGGGGGGGGACGGGTGGGTTGGTGGGAGAGTTTTATCGAGAATTACGACGAGGTAAGTGCACTCCAGATATTGAAATGCCAGATCATCGAACGCGTCGAACAAGACCGGATATACGAAGTGACGGATGAGAAGGTGATGGTGATCATGGAATCGTCATGGCCCGTGACGGAGACAGAGCGATGGGGAGAGTCTTTACTGCCGGCAGAGCACTGAAAGGAGCGACTGCAGTGGCTGTCGCGGCACATCTTCTGGAAACCGCTAGAGCAGAATAACAAAGTTGTTCCTGTTACCTTCACGCAACACTATCTTCTTTGAGAAGTGTTTCGCGTGCTCTGTAGTCGCAGATACTTTCCTATACAGCCAGTAAGCCATCTTGCCTCCTTGTCGCCACCTCTTCTGTAATTGGACGAAGCCGATGGCATTCATCAAATTATCAAGATGCTGGGTGGTTGTGTATCTGGAGTTAAGGATACAGGGAGAGGGAAGCTTAGGATATGGTAAGAAGGCGACCTTTATGGATGGGGAGAATGATAGTTCGAGGACTACTCACAGCAAGAAACAGAACGCCGTCAGTGCGCAGGAATGAGTGTGCTAAAATCAGCATGCGTCCTGCCAATAGCGAATTGACGCAAAGATTAGGGAAGAGGATAAATGAATTCATGAAGGCTCACCACGATCCTTGGCATCCGGAACGAAATTCACCACCAGACTTAGGCTGATGATGTCCCATTTGCCATTGTTCTCTTCAGGATCGATCAGCAGAAAGTCTTGCTCTAGAATGGAAGGGTGCCGCGAGCGTAGATCAATTGGTGTGACATCTAGCCATGCAGAGCATGACTGATAATTATCCGGCTTGAGTGCGCCAACCTCCAAAAGTCTACGAAAACCTCGAATGTCAAAAATCCACATTTAATTCCTGCGTTCGTGGATCGACGTCAGACCACATAAGCGCACCTGTGTTTACCATTCCCCTTCAATTCGCCCCACCCCATCTCCCTCAACCACGCGACCAATATCTTCTCACTCCCTCCTCCTCTATCTTTTCCTTGCCCGATACTTGACATCCGCTGGTACGCAGAAAGTCCTCCCAGGTCTTCAATCTCCGTGTCAATCTCAGCCAAAGCCTGCACGTTCTCTACATTCTGAGGCTCTTTTTGTAGCTGTCTCTGCCTCTTGAGAAGAACGTGGAATTTGCGGATGATGGTTCGGCTGGCTAGAGGTTTGCTCGAGCTGCTGGAATGGTCATTCGTGAATGAAACGGGAGTCTTGCGCTTCCGTGCCTTTGGCATATTGTTGAATAAAAGTACGTTGTAGGAGTGTGGTAGGTTCCTAAGAGATGCCTGTTTTTCACGTTTGTCAAAGTCGACAGAGATGGTCTGATGAATTGAGACTCCGCGGCCGATAAAGTAGCACTACATATTGCGGCAGTTGCCGGCCCAGTCGATTTCAATCATACTGAACGTTTGAACTTGGACTTCAAGCTTCAAGCTTCAAGCTTCAAGTGCTATAGTCTTTGACCGGTCAATGTTACCCCCCCCCCCCCAGTCAATGATACGCTTGACTTGAAAACATCGTAGCACCCACATATCTGAGAGAGTCCGACCTCCGAAAGATCTTGTTTAGAGACAACTCGGACAGCTCTGAAACTCGTCTCCGTCTGCTCCCGCAACTTGAATTTTTGATAACAGGGTCAAATTGGTGTGGGAATCCAGAATTCGAAGTCTCTGGTATCATAGTCCCAGAAAAAGCATATTCTCCGCATGGTTCACATGCATCACGCAGGTACAAATCGCATAGCACCCGTCGCGTCCGACAACGACAACGGCCTCACACTGCTTCGTCCATTGATGAAGCAAGTACTGTACAGTGTATTGCAACGATGGATTCAGGTCCAAATTTTTTTTAATCTAGAGACACCAAATGATGCACAACAATCTATCAAGCTGTCCCCTTGGGTTTGCCAGTTGTGACGTTGAGTCAACGTAAACTCGCAACGTTCGTAACTTCGTATCACTGCAATTGTATCATAGTCATCTCTAAGAGCTTCCTGCGGCGCAGCTCAAACGTAGACGCTGTTCTCTCAAGTTACCAACGATCCCGAGGTCGGAGACGTGGAAAGCGTTGCATCCACAGTGACTCCAGTATTTCCCATAAAATCGCAAGGAGGAAGACGAGCCAATCTGTATAAAATACAATGCCTTGTCCTCCTATTCCCTTCCGGGTTCTAACAACCAAGGCTTAGGGTATCTACATCGAAAAATTGAGTTGCTCAAGAGGACGGCAAACGCCCGACAGAAAAAAGTATGAGAATGAACCTGGGATGAACTAAAGCATCCACGAAAGATCAAACGCGGACGACCACGTGAAAAAAAAAAAACGAGGCAATACAAGTGAAGCCTACGATAGTGCAGGACGAAAGCAAGGTAAAAGATATATCCGAGAGCTAAAACGGTAAGGGAAAAGAGTTGTGGCGCTTCCAATGCCTACAGATGCCACTTAGACGAAGCCTCTGCCACCGCGCTTGGCGTCGATCTTCTTGAACCGTTCGATTTCTTGCCTCTGTCAAAAAAAAATCAATGTGGACTCCCGACGTATCACAAATAGGTATGAAGCCATACCACTTTGATGACACAAAGAGATGTCAGGAAGAGACAGATGACGACAGCCATGAAACCGTATACCTGTGGCAAAGAGGAGGTTAAATTCATGCAACTGGACTTTGCAAGGGGGTCTGTAGTAGGTCACTCACGGAACTGTTGTACGATGGCCTGTCAATTTCAGAAATTGTCATGACATGGAGACGAGACGTACGTGAAAACTTCATTCAGGGAGACATCGGTGTAAGCCGTGACCGGAGTTACGCAGAAGTTGGACAGGACAGTCGTGTTGAGCTGATCAGCCTTCTCCTGGCTAGAGCAAAAGTTACCACCAATGGCAATCACATCCGATGCATTGAAGTAACCACAGCAAGAAAACTGGGTGTTCTTCACTCAACGAGGTTTGAAAAATAAGGGTGATACCATGCCACGTACCTTGTCTTGGATCACAATGCGGTCGGCATCCGAGAGGCCGGCCCATATCCCATGGAATTCTGCGCGTTGCCGTAGGGAATAGAACCAGATAAAAGTGCCGACAACGAGAACACCGATGGAGTCAAGAATAAGAGCCCAGTTGAGGGTGACAAGCCCGACAGTAACATGGTTGCGTTGGACAATAGCAAAGACGGACAAGACCCAGGTGATAGCGAGCGCGATACCGAGGACAAGGCCCGCTGATAAGTGTGCACTGGGTTGGTAGGAATGAGATGAAGTTTAGGTATAACGACGCACCAGTTAAATCACTATTGCTAAACACCATGTTCAGCAAGAGTTCTTTCCTGTGCCATACTTGCGAGAAAACGATGGTGATTATGGACGAGGCGAGGAGACAGACACTGAAGAAGGCGTAAAAGCCATGCAAGATCTTCATGTCCATTTTATCTTGTCGGCGGGTGAAGTTCTAGATAGTGGACCATGAGCAGCTGCAGGAGGCTGGAAAGGAAGAACAATGCACACCGGTACAATGAGCGGTGAAGCGGGCGGGCGGACAGAGTCAACTCGGGGTAGTTAGATGGAAAAAAAAACTCTTCCTGAGAGTGACGAGGACCAGAGCAAGATAGCAGAGCAGCGAGAAAGGGAATGAATGGAATGAATTGGTTGGAAAAGATATGCGACGGTCAACGTCTAGTGCTTGCACTGCAGAAGGCGAAGGTTAGCTCAAGGCCCAAACGGTGCGTAGCACCTGAAATAGAGAGGAAAAGCGAAGGCGGAAGGGAGGGAGGAGGAAGAGGTAAAGAGAGAGGGTACTTGCCAACAGAATGGGTAACAGGGAGACAGGCTGATGACCAAATAGCACCAATCAATCTCTCGTTTCTACCCTAATCGCAACGCACGCCGACGGGTTGTTATAGTAAGTTCAACCTACAGCTCAAGCTCAACGGCAGCTACCAGGCTGCGTACGCTGACGAGTTGTGGAGTAACAAAACAGAAGTCTTGTAAGAGTTTTAGGACCACTTTCTTTTGACTTATCTCTCGGACTAAGGTCATCTGTGGTCACCATGGCTACTACCACTTGGCCTCTGGTACCGGCGGCCGCACTGCATCCAGGCGCGAGCGAGAAGTTCCTCTTTCCTATTGTAGTCCGTACTTCACCACAACCGCAGTCGAGTGTTGCTACTTTTGAGAGTGACAACATCCTTTTCGTTTTTGATGTTGTCTAACATCCATTTCCTCGCGAGGGTGCAATCTTTCGCATATGCCAGATACACCTATTTCGTGGTTAGGGTCTAAACGCTCGATTGATGGTACCCTCCCCTATAGATCATCAACATTGGGGCTGCGGAACAGCCATTATGGCAGATATCTCCACTAGACAATCCGACGCTTCGCTCTTGATCGCCTGGCAGCTGAAGGGCAGGCGCGTCCTCGTCGTTGGCGGGGGTGATGTCGCCTCAGGTCGCATCAATCACGTCCTCGTAGCAGGAGCAAAAGTCACGGTTGTTTCACCCAGTGAAGGCCTTCATCCCCTGACGAAAAAACATATTGACGCATCCGACCGCATCACATATTATGATCGCGTCTTTGATCCGAAGGACCTTGATGGAGTCGACATGGTCCTCACCGCGATAGACGACGTTGACATATCACGGGATATCGCTGCGAAATGCAGAGCCCTCCACATTCCTGTCAACGTCGCAGACGATCCACCCTGCTGTGACTTCTATTTTGGCTCCCAAATCCGACAGGGTCCGCTGCAAATACTCGTCTCGACAAACGGACAGGGTCCTAAGCTGGCAAATATCATACGGCGGAAGATCGAGGAGAGCATACCGAAGGGTGCAGGGGAGGCGATTGAGAAAGTCGGGCTGCTCAGGGAGAAATTGAAGGAGCGGGCGCCGGGAGTGGGTGGTGACGTGAGCAAGCGACGGATGAAGTGGATGATAGAGTTGTGCACTGCGTGGGAGATGGATGAGCTGGCCCTGTTAAATGACGAGAAGATGGAAAGAATGCTGGTTGAAGGATGGGATAAGAATTTGGTGTTGAGTCCCGAAGAGCTTGGTGCACGCTCTAATGATCCCGCATGATATCGCGGGAGTCTACTCACTGCATTTTCTGCCACACGACGAGGACTTTCCGATGGACAATGTACTTATTCATTTGTTGATTTGCGTTTCAGCCTGTTTCAGCGGCAGTGCAATTATTAGATCGAAGAAAACTGTAGAAGATATGTAGGTTGGCGTAACAAATTGCGTTCAGCACTCAGATAAATGCTGCTCAATGGTCATTAACTTCACATTTATGCATTGCCTTACCAAAGTCGTAAAGAGAACATTTGACTAGATGAACGTCGCAAGCGCCAGTGCTGCCGCATGTATCGAGGCGGCAGCTCCATCGATCGACATGGAACTCGGAAAATGTTCGATGACTCGGAGTGTGACCATAGCGTGACGCTTATATATATACACGCACGTCACTCGCCATGCCCCGCACTGCACTCATCACTGCTCTCATCTGACTTTGACAACCCTCTCTAAAACTACTTCAGCCGCCATCACACTATGAGTAACGTTGATTGGGACTCCAAGCTTGTCGTTGGCCACAAGGCCAAAGCGCCCAAAGTTACTAGGACTACCTCCGATTTGAATGGTGAGCGACTATGACAATGTCCTAGAATTGTGTCATCGCTAACTCAGATTTTTTGTGCACAGCGGTATGTGATTTTGATAACATGTAGGACTTGAGGGACCGCTTCATTAATCTATCTTCAGGCCAGGCGAGCTGGTGCTGTCGTTGCGACAGATAAGAAGACGACAGCTGGAAACAACAAGGCTCATCAGGGTGCGTTGCATGGTTCCTCGTCCCGTCCTCTCTGCGACTCAACCGACTTTTAGGCACCGATCACCAGCGCATAGCTAAACTTGACCGAGAAAACGAGGTCGCACCTCCACCAAAGGTGTCTCAGAATGTGGGCAGGGTATGTCTTTCATATCTTCTCCAACTATTTGTTTATGTATCCTTATCCTATCCATCTTCCTTGTAGGCCATGCAACAAGCACGTATGGACCTCAAGCTTTCACAGAAAGATGTGGCGCAGAAGATCAATGAGAAGCCCTCTGTGCTCCAGGATTATGAATCGGGTAAGGCTATCCCAAACCCCCAAATCCTCGGCAAGCTAGAGCGTACGCTTGGCGTGAAACTTCGTGGTACGTGTTTTTGCATCCGGCTCGCCATATGTGCATATATTGATGTGCGAAATGCAGGTTCGGAAATTGGGAAGAAGCTGGAGGGGCCGAAAAAAGTCGTAATTTGACCCCTCCGTAGTCGCTCGTTCTCCGACATCTTTCTCTCTGTATTGGTCGCTATGTTTTGTTGTTAGACTTAATGCGATCTGTTGCGCTCTTTCCTTGATGAGTTTGTTTGATGAACCACCTAATGTTTCAGTCAGTTCGTAAAAACACACGATGCATAAATCATTATCAAGAGATACAAGATGCGTGTAGGTATACAGTATACAAGGTCACTAAAGATGCAGTGATGGATATTCAGTTGGCCTGATCATTGTCCGTCGCGCCCTGCAGAAAACAGTGAAAACTCAGTCAATGTGCAATCTAGCAACTAGTACCCAGATGGCGTACATATGAAATATAGTCTGGGCTTTCACAAGCCTTGTACTCTTTCAGCAGCTCCTCAGCCGTAGCCCTGGAGACACAAGTTAGTACTCGGGGTGTTTGAGAACCTGGCCAAGATTCTATGTACCTCGCGTCGTCAAACTCTTCCAAACCATTTTCGAACATCTTCTCCTTCTTGTACTGCTCCAAAAATGCATTACGCTTCCGGAGACGATCGAATTGGTCAAGCATTCGCTTGAATAGCTATTTAAAGCGGGGGATGAGAAGAGCCGTATTCTGACGACAGAAGAAGGAATGCCTTACAGATGCGATGCTCGTGTGATTTGCAAGCATGAGCCCGCTCACGCGATGGTTGGTAGTCACATACGGCGATCGGCGCGTCAATGCTACCTGGATAGAAGCTGGCCCCCATGGAATAAAGTTCGCTAATTGGCGTTCACGAATACGCAACAATGATTGATGCACCTGTCCAGGTGCTGGACGTCAGCTACGCTCAAAGACATGATAAAGATATAGAGTTACGTCGGTCGGGTCAACGTCACCTTGGATGATGTTGAGGATTGAGATGTAGCAAGCTGTCTTACTAGGTGTCGTTGACACCATTCGATTCTTCGGCTGTAGAAGTCGGCGCATAACGTCTAGTACGGTGGTCCGTCGAATGGGTTTTGCCTGTAGTGAGATGATTACCAATCGGCGTCTGAAAAATAAAAGAGAATATACTTTGTCAATTGAGTCGCTCGTGAAGGGGGTGTATGAGGTCATAAGGAAATGACAGCGTGGTGTCGGTATAAGGGACGCGATGATGCCAACGAGGTCATTGTTCATGTATCCCGGATACCGCAGTGTTTGCGTGCTTGCGGCCATAACGGTTGAAACCTGCAACATCACATTGATGCCATCTAGACGAGAGGCAACAAAACAGAAAAGCGCACCAGTTGGTTTGTTTGATCAAACGACGGTGTCTGCACATGCAGCCTGTCAGCATTGATTCGCGCCAGAGCGCCATTATCAAGCACGACCACTGAGTCTGCATGATTCGTGAGTCGCTTTAACGTCAATAGAGCATTGTACGGCTGCACGACAACATCGCCCTCCTGAGCATTAGGAAATACAGAATATGTCTGGATCAACTTCTTCGGGAATTTGTCGTTCAGTCGCTCAAGGAGAAAGGAGCCCAATCCCGAGCCTGTGCCACCTGCTATTGAATGCATGAGCATAAAACCCTGAGTAGGTGTGAAAGTTAGAAAGGCACGATAAGAAGAAGTGAAAAAGTGATGAACCTCAAGAGAATCACTTCCTTCCGCCTCCCGATCGACCATCTCCATCATATCTTCGTACAAACGCTCTCCAGCTGAATATCCCTGAGCCCAATTATTCCCTGCGCCTCCTCCATCCTTAGACACGAAGATATTTTCCGGGTTATACAGGTTCGCATATGGAGACGTCAGGATATTGTTGATCACCTGCTTCCTGTGTTAACATGAAGTATACGTCTGAAGTGAAGAAATGGATACCCTAGGTTCCAAGTCGACCAGGATTGCGCGAGGAATATAATGCTCATCATCAGCCTGGTAGAAAAATACATCCTTGCGATCGCCACCCTCGGTCGCCCACTCCTCCAGAATACCCTCTTTGTTGATCCCATGCTCCGCGCAGAGGCGCTGCCAGAACACCGAGCCCACTTAACGAGTCGGATCAGAGATGAGAAATCGTCTGTGAGTGAGTAGAGCGCACTTTGGTTGCCGCATTGTCCAAGCTGGACGGTCACTATTTCACGAGGCATTTTCAAGCCTGCTCCGAGTCGCAGAACGCGTTCAAGTTTCGTATATAAACGTGACACACCGTGTCAGTCACACCTACATGCAAATGAGCTCCATTCAACAACTAAGTTACAAACAATTTGGATTTTGCTTCTGAAGACATCGTCATATAGCCGAACCTTTTCCCTTTACATTTACTATGTGAGTTACAATGATGAATTAGTCCGACAGTCTGAGTGAGTCCGAACTTGCAAAAATGTGACAATCGTGGGGGCCAATAGATAAGATAACCGCGTGGCCGTCCGGTATCATTCCTTCGAATTTCTGGACCGAGCTCCTACCGAGAGCTCCTAGTTTTGTGATATCATCCCTGCCGATGATTTCCTGGTCGTGACCACTCGCTCTCTCAACATCTCAACTGCATTGAGAGCAAAGATACCCAGAGAGTAAAACAGGCAGCAACTTGCTGACGTTCACCATGGCCGACGCCGATACTACTCGCCTGTGCGTTCAAATCATCCACGCCCACTTCGGCCCACTTACCTCTGTAAGTGCATCAGAAGTTCTTTTGATATCGAATACCTCTCATTGTCAACAGACCGTTGCCTCCACTCTCCTCGCCCGCGGTAGACTATCCTTGCCACAACTAATTCGTTATTCATCCCTCAAACCACGAACCGTACGAGCTGCCATCCTGGTCTTGGTCCAACACAACATACTATGGCATGCTCAGTCTGATGACGAGGGGGAGGTGTTTGAGGTTAATATTGATGAGTGTCTCGTGAGGCTACGATTTGGTAGATATGTTTGGCAGACAGAGCAGTTATTTGGGTCAGCGGTATGTGTTCGATTCTGACTCGACTCTATCTATCAATGTTCTGACCGCTGTTTGATATAGGGTGCAGATATAGTCCGGCTTATCTTGGACCATGGAAAGCTACGACCACCAGATATCATGTCTCAACTGTTGGTACATGATCCGAAAGGTATGTCTCCACTTTCAATCATTTCAAATTCTCTCACACTTTCCTCTCAAAGGTTCTGCTGTGTATACTCAAGCTCTATATAAACTCGTGACGAGCTCTTATCTTAAGCCGTCAACCCTTCTGTCACATATATCTCCTCGAGACAAACGTATAAAATATGAAGCCCAAGAAAAATCCAAGATTTCCGGCTTCCCGACTGCCAAAGAGCTTCGTGAAGCGAAGGAGACCGCCGAGGTGCGTCTCAAACGAGAGGAGGAGGAGGCAGAGAAAGTGGGCTTGGTGAGATTTTTGTCAGCCTGAAAAATATCAAAATAGAATTCACCTGGGCTGTCGCAGAAACGAAAGGCAAAAGACCAGCTTCGCAAGTCCTCTAAGGTTTGTTCTTCTGCTGTTCTGAAATAGAAAGGTCACCGACAGCCCAGGTACCAGCGTAGTGCGGTAGAGGAAGAAATCGTCGATGTGAGTTTCTTATGACAGTGTCCGAGTTTTGATTGACTCTATCATCAGGATGATGTGTATTTTCGAGTGAATTATGAGAAGTTCAACATTCACATCCGAAATAAGGTATGTTTGACGCTACGTTTTTTTCTGTAAATAACAATTCAAAAGCATCTCGCAGCTGATTGAGACTGCCGCAAGGGAGCGGTACAATGACGGTGCAGCTTTCGTCATACGAGCTGCGTTGAAGTCGACCGAAGGCAAGCAAAAATCTGTCACAGATATCAGATCAGGTGCGTTATAACTCGTCTTGGTATGTATTATCCTCACATGCCCGGATCAACGCTATAGATGCCACTACTATTGCCAATATCGCCGCCCAGATACCTGACGATTATAATTTGGCTTCTGGTCTCGTGCTATCCTCTTCAAAAAAGCCAAAGACCATGGCCCTCATCAAAGATTACCTCGGCATGCTCGCCTTTACAGACAACCCGACGCCAGCGGGCAGAGCTGCTTCCTTTATATCATCAGGTGAATCGAAGCACTATGTAGAGTTCGAAATTATAGGGAGGAGATTACGAAGACGCGTGCTGGAGGCTGTCACTCGAGAGCGCCACGGTGACGATGGAGTACGAATCTTGCGGTTGTTACTAGATACAGGGAAGGTGGATGAGAAGCAGGTTAGCCTTGGTTGGTTTGACATTTGATTTCATGATTCTGATGTGTTGTCCAGATTTCCAAAGTTACTATGTTGGCTCCCAAGGATGTCCGACCGCTGCTGGGTGCGATGTCTGCAGAATCGTTGATCAGTATTCAGGAAGTGCCAAAAAGCGCTGATCGAAATCCCACGCGCACATTCTATCTCTGGTGAGAGTGTGATAAATAGAGATCACTGCCGGATGCTGATTCTGCGTGACAGGTATGTTGACCTGCAGAAGGCGTACTCCGTACTGTTGGTCAACCTCTATAAGACACTCCACAACATCAGTATGCGGAGACGAGCGGAAGAGGAAGAACCAGGTGTGAAAGCGGTTCTGGAAAAACGACAGCGGAAAGATGTCAGTCAGGATGAAAGTTTGTTGACCAGGAACGAACGGGAAACTTTGGCGGAATGGGAGGGTAAACGAGAGAGGTTGACGGTTCTGGAGGCAAGAGTAGAAGAAGCCGTGTTCATTCTTCGAGATCTCGGTCCTTTAGGCAACAACGATGAATGAATTGAGATTCGGGAGGAGAATTATCGATGTCTTCTCCAGCTAGCTGAACGAGAGAGCAGTCAGAAATTGGACGAGCTACTATGCAGTAGCACTTGGAGGCCGGATCGATTCATTTATAGATTTTGTGACAAATCAACCGCGCATGCAGCCGAACCTGATTCGTTCCGACACTTGCTTCCGCTTCGGCGCTACTCACTTACGTATCTAGAGCGCTGGCGCGCCATCAGCGACACCAGCGACCCCCCCTCATCGTTTCAACATGGGGACACACGAAGCAGACGTGGAACTAGGAGAGGAGTACAAGCTTGGATATGAGGAGGAACAAGCTCTACTCCCAACGTCTGCGCGCGAAGGCCCCGAAGCACCATCACTCTCTTCCGTTCAGCACCGTTTGTGGTGCTCCATATCGACTCGTTCGTTCACTCTCCCTCAGCTTATCATCGCCTTCGTCGTTGGCGGCTTAGCAAGTCTTGCCATTCAGTATGCTTCCTCATGCCTCACACCCAGCTGTTCTCGTATGGGCATGGATAAACCTGTTGATGCATTCGCGCCGCCTTACGTTGGCTCCACTGAGGTGCATAATTGGCCACCCCCCTCGCCTACGAACAACGATCCTACGCTCTTTCCTACTAATGTTGGACATGCTGGCGTAACTCCAACCGGTGCTGAAGCTGCTCTTATCGCAACGGCTCCATACTACCCCATACACACTGGTGCTGCTCAACTCGTCGCGCCTGCTACTTTGCATTCTGGAAACGCGTCAAAGGAGAGCAAAAAGCCTTTTGATCTCTTCAAGTATTGGGGAAATCTTTCTCCTTGGTATAGTGTAAAGAAGGGTGCGTTCGGGATTGATTCGGGACCTGAGGCTCCCGACGGATGTAGTGTTACCGGTTTGCACTTCCTTCACCGTCACGGCGCGAGATATCCTACTTCCTGGGGTGAGTTGACATGAATAGAGGATTGGTTGTTAGTGCATAACTTCGATTCTCAAAAATGTTTTCTAGCTGCTTATGGCGGACCTGCCGTTTTAGCGGGTAAATTGCATGAGACTGCTGCAAATTGGACTGCTAAAAATGAATTGGATTTCCTCAACGGCTGGTAAGGATTCATCCTCATTTACTACACAATATCACTGCATATACTTTTTAATAGGACGTATAAGCTAGGAGAGGAAGGTATAATGTTGTCATGACCTTATATGCCCTGCGCTGACCTTGTTCAGTTTTAACGCCCTTCGGGAGGCAGCAATTATGTACGTTTTTCAAGTGAAATTTGAACTGCGGAAACATTGATCTCAATTTCTGCAGTTGACCTTGGTATCTCAATCCGCTTGAAGTACGGCTTCCTGCTTGAGGTCTGTGCTCCATTCAGCCTTGGAGGTTCGCGTCAGAAATTAACAGCCTCTATAGAACTTCACGGATTCCCTTCCCGTCTTCCGCACGGAGTCACAGTGAGCTCTATTGTTTTCATTAGGACTTTGTTATAGGTTATTATCAATATCGCCTAAGGGATCGTATGCTTGCATCTGCAATGAACTTTGCAAGCGGTTTCTTCGGGATCCCCTACGAGGACAAGTATCTCCAAAGTATCACTATCGAGGCGGATGATGTAGGTGTACCGACGACATTCCTCTGGTGCATGCACTGATAGCAGTCAATTTACCACAGTTCAACAATACGTTGTCTCCATATAAGACGTGAATCGGTCTCGCTATATTCCCTGGCTACCTATCGCTGAACTATGTATACACAGCTGCCCTAATTCCGGCAAAAAATCCAAGTCGGACCGCGGGACCCCCTTCCTGGAGGAGTGGGCTGCCATCTATCTGCGAGATGCACGCGATAGGTTGCAAAACCAAATTGAGGGCTACACGTTGACTTTCGAAGATGTTTATACCATGCAGCAAATGTGTCCCTATGAGGTGAGAATTCTTCTCAGTGCTATTTGCGCTGGGCGTCGTCTTGCCACTCATACCATGTACAGACAGTCGCTATCGGTTTCTCGAAATTCTGCGGATTGTTCACTGAAGAAGAGTGGGAAGGTTTTGACTATGCGTATGTGTCCTCCCAATAAATTCTGCATCAATTCCTTCACTGACTCAACGCCACATAGGATGGACATCTTTTTCTGGTAAGATTTATGACATCCACGATATTTTTGGGACTTAGGCCAACCTTTTCATAGGTACAACTCGGCCTTCGGGTCCCCTGTGGCTCGAGTGCAAGGCCTAGGATATATTCAGGAGCTGGTTGCTCGCCTTTCGCACACTCCGATCGAGACTCACAATAGCTCGACCAACGCGACGCTCAATGATAACCCAGTTACTTTCCCATTGAACCAAAGCTTATATGTGGATGCGACTCATGAAGTAGTTGTCTTAAACGGTCGGTTTGATTGGTTCGATTGACATCTTTGTTGGATGCTAATTTCTGCTTTTTGCTCTTTATAGTCATTACTGCTCTTAACTTAACGTCGTTTGCGGCGTTCGGACCATTGCCTACGGACCACATTCCGAAGAAGAGATTCTTCCGTGTGTCTGAGTTAGCACCTTTTTCGACCAACATCCAGTTCCAATGTAGGTTAACCTCCGCATCTCGCTCTCAACTCATGCAAACTTCATTCTCCCATGTTTACCTTTATGCAGTGCTCTCCTGTCCCGCCAAACATGCAGATCAGATCCGTATCATCATTAACGATGCTGTTGCTCCTCTCACAGGAATTCAAGGTTGCCCGTCAGACTCGCATGGCATGTGCCCTGTGGACACATTCGTCGAGGCACAGAAGAAGATCATCGCTAATACGGATTGGATATGGAGCTGTCACGGAGACTGGGAGGTCCCAGCTGGGCATGAGTGGAATACTACGACAGGCGATGCGCCAGGAGTCAAGTGGTAGGAGGGTTATCATTTTCGCAGAACAGGCAAGGTCTGCATCCAGCGAAATCGTGCCGTTATAGCGATCTTGTAATACGGGGCGCCGCCACTTATTTAATATTAGGCAGTGCATGCGTATATAAAACCACAGGACAGGTTTCCTACTATACATGTTCCTCTTAACGTTCGCTTTCGCTCCTTCCTTCTGCCGCTGAACACGAGCGCTTTTTTCGTACACGTGCACGGCAATATATGTATCTGCCACGTCCCGATTCCGACGTCTGCGGCTGTCCGTGACGTGTATGCTCGTGTATGCTTTGCGAACCATGAGTACTTGAGTGCCGTGGCATAGCTTCCTTCTACCGCTGGTCCTCAAGGCCTCGCTGTCGCTGCGTTGTGAGCACAGCATCTGCCAGAGGGCTAATAAATCATGTTATAAGGTGCTTGCTCTGTCACTTCGCCGCGCTGTAATGCATCACCTCTCCCAGACAATACTCCCACTTATTTCTTCTTTGACACGCTCGACTACAATGGGATCCTCGTCCTCAGCTAGGGTCAACCACGAGGCCGAAGGGCCTAAACAGTCTGGCGCACGTCCGGGCTGGACACGATTTGTCTGCATATCAGACACGCACTCGCATGTGTGTCCTGTGCCTCCTGGCGATGTTCTGATTCATGCCGGTGATTTGAGTAGCTGGGGCTCTCTAGCACAGCTCAAACTTACCATCGATTGGTTGATGACCTTGCCTCATCCAACTAAAATGTAAGCGACTTACTTCGAATCGAGCGACAAACATTATGGATACACTGAACTCACCAATGTCGTCTAGAATTATCGCAGGGAATCATGATGCACGTTCTTCCAAAATCGCTCTAAATGTAAGAGGTTGACTTGAACGCCGTTTAGCTATGCCTAGACAGTGCATGCACCGAAGGCACCTCATCCCAGGTGAGCCGATTAATAGAAATATGTACACGGAACAATCTTTCGACAGGTAGGTTTACAGGACGTGGAAAAAGCCCGTTCCATAATGAAGAGCGAGGCTGTTCGAAACGCTGGAATACATTATTTGGAGTATGAGTCCATGGATCTTACAACGGCGACAGGTAAAACTTGGAAGATATACGGATCGCCAGTAAGTTCATCTAGTTCAAACCACTTGAGACGACGTCATAACGAACAATGTAGGCTTGTCCTCGGTATGCACCTGGATGCTTCCAATACACTACCGAAGATGAAGCAAAAGGTTGGTCGTTACGCCGTCAAAAGAAGATTACCTGAAATATATCTGACATCCGAGAGACAGAGATATACAGCCGGATACCTCAAGATACAGAGATTCTGCTCACTCATACACCTCCTCATGGCATGTTAGACCTCTCCCGGAAAGGGACGCACGCCGGTTGCAAGACCTTGTCCAGAAGATTGGAGGAGTTGACATCCTGCAGACTGCATGTCTTTGGTCATATTCATGAGGCCAGTGGAGTGCATATCAATCCCGCCGAAGGGCGTAGGCCCGAGAGGGTGTCCGTCAATGGAGCGGTTGTATGGGGACATCAAGTGGCCGTAGTCGACTTGGAGGACTTCTAGATTTTCTTAAGATTTTTTATCACATATTTTGAGCGATCAATAGAGCTTCTATAAAGTTCCTCGACTTCCTTTGAGCCAGTGGGCCAAGGCTGCCTATATTGATATTGTGCAAGATTTACCCTTAGCATCCCTAGTATCTTTGTTAAATTGTTTGAGATCGCTCGGCTACCTATAGCTACCTATGTGCTGTAGAGCTCTAATTTGCCAGCCCTCCATTTGGATATGGAGTCATACATACTGTGTAGCCCACTCTTTGCGGGGCACTCGTCACACGTGAGGGCAGGCAAACAGGGCATGTATTGCACGGGACACGAGAGGCTAGACACACTGGAGCAATGAGAGAGATAGTCCGATAAACGAGTCTGCGAGAATGAAAAGATAGGGAGCGTGATAACAGGAGCAAATGAGAGGGAAGACAGTAAGCATGAAATACTGGGTATAAGCGGGGTGGATCAAAGCTCCGGC
>SGPL01000202.1:0-20852 GCA_004802705.1 Bondarzewia mesenterica
CCTCCTCTATTTCTGCACGTATGGCGTCAGGATCGTAGGAGCACGATGGTCCAGGTGGCGGCGGAGGTCCGCACCCCGTGCCACTGTTGTCCTCCTCATCAGAGGCCCATTTTCTGGCATCCTGCTCCCCTTGCTCCCTTCGTCGTCGTTTGCGCGAGTCCTTCTTAGATCGACGTGCTGCTTTGCGCGCATCGTGCGCGGCTTGTTCGGCTGCAGAGCGTTTAAGATGAAGTCTACTGGGCATGACTCATGTCTTTTGTTAACAAACAAAGGGCTCTTTCGCACCTCAATCAATAGAGAAGACGGTGATTATACGTACGTACGGTAGCAGCCAGTTCCAATATAAAGAGGGTAACAGTACTTGGTAATCGACTCTGGAGCGGAGGCCTCTAGAACGTGGGTGGCGTGGGAATTTCGATAAGACGCCAGCCGCAATTGAGCCGCAACGAACATGATGCAGATTCAAGGATTGGACTAACTCCTACACATTCCTACAACATTTATGTGCAATGTCCGTGTTGTAACAAGGAAAGAACATGACAGCAGATACCACTAAAAACTCCATAACAACACCAGAACGACACAAAAGCTAGGCGGATAGACGGGAACATTGAACGAGCGATTGGATCGAACAATGGCGTGAACAACAGATCGTAAGTCCGGATTCAGATCCAACCTCTATCCCATCCTAACTTCCGCAACGGGCGCGTGGGCCTCTCCCGCCCCAAACAACTGCGCCTAAATGAGGCAGATTGATAACTTCCACGAATAGGTCGAACTAGATAAACCAGACAGGTAAGGATCCAATGCGAAATAACGACGACGGTAGCCAGCGATATAACGGGCATGCGAGGGTACCATGGGAATGGGTGGGATGAGAGGGGCTGCAGGGAACGAACCATAATTACAAGCAATACAAAGCGAATGAACTTCACATTAGGTAAAAGTCTATCTCACCCATCAACCTCGATAAATGCCACGGCCAGCCATGTTCATCTCGCCAGACTCTGACGGTGCAAATGATGAACCCTGCCGACTTGGATATGGCCGATGCACGGGTGCTTCGCGGAAGCTGTCACCCACGTCACCCTGGTATACCGCTGGTATAGCAGGAACGGGAGGGTATTGTGTGGGCGGGGTATCGTATGACGAGGCATAGCCTGGTAGTGACGTAGAGCTCTGTGTAGACGGTAAGAGTGGCTGCTGGTCATTGTAGGGGAGATCAAGGCGGGAGAGCTCAATTTCGCTTGGGTGTAGTCCGCGTGCAATGTACTGCTCATATCCAGGCACGCGCGTAGAAGGAGCAGGCGAAGCCCGTCCGCCCTCGTAGAATTGGCCCTTTGACGGATATAGAGATGCGGTATCCGACATCATGTTCGTTGACGCACTATCCCAATCCAATTCGCCACGATCACGCTGGTATAATGCAGGATCATACTCGAGGTTTTGCTAGCATGTGCGTTAGCTCTTATGTCAAGGGATAAAGAAGCAGAAAAACTTGCCTGATCAATGGCAGCAAATTTGATACCACCAGGTAGAACTTGCGCGTCCATAGCTTGTCCACCATATTCTTCCATCTTCGCCTGCCCATGACTGATTTTTCCCTTGTATACCTCCGATAGTAACGGCATCATGCTGGCGTGGAGCATTGGGGTGAACAGTTCGGCATGGAGGGCAGGGTGTCCGAAACGTTTCTCTAAGCGGTTGCCATTCAAGTCCGCGCGCTGGGAGTGAACCTTCGCCAGTCGCAGTTCTTCTTCTGTAGGATTGTAGTACCGGAATCGGTTATCGAAGACACGATTGATGTACATCTTGAAGAGCATGACGATAATGAACGGAGGAACGGTCGCGACCCAAGCAAACGACGTCCATCCATATTGCAAGCCAATCGCTGTCGGTGCATCAGTACATATTCACATCTCGCCGAGACATACGTCTTACTAAGAACCATCAAGGCTTGCATGAGCATCAGGGACATCAGCAATCTGTTAACGACAGGGTTCCACATCCGCTGGGGAACAGATGATAAGTTGGACTCCAGCGAGTTATATATGCGTGCAACCATTACTTACGCCACCAGTCTCCACCTTGGAAACAAAAACGAACATCAATTGATATTTGTAGACCCAAGAACTGATCCAGAACACAATAGCTGCAGCTGCAGCGACAAGAGGTGCGAGCGGCGCAAATACTAGCCCAACGGTGCCCATGAAGAGCTAGCAAACTTCGTCAACTCAGCGAACACGTTGCAGTTAACATTATAAACTTACAATATTTGCACTGTAAACAGAGAAGCGAAAGCACAAGGTCAAACCGCGGACCTTGAACCAGAAAAGTTCGACCTACTAATAGATAGCGTATTGAAACTCAGGAGGCTGAGTCCACTCCCTGATATCCCGAGGGGTTCGTCCGAAAAGACTACGCATTACAGGTATCCATAAATGTGGTCAAATACTCAAACAAGCGACGACTTACTGTGTCTTAATGAATATCCAGACGAGATTAATGATCTGGGCGAGATCGAAAATGGCGAGGAATCCTCTCAGGCTGAAGAGTGAAGATGATTTTGTGAACGGCAAAATCTACAAAACAACCACTTTCAACGCACGGAAAGAATGTGAGCCAATAAGACGCTTGATCAATATAGGTCCGATTGATCGTGGCCGGAAGCTCTATAGCAAGAAGAGTCAGCCAACGCGATAAGTTGAAAAAAGACATGCCAGACGCACTGTCAAGATTATTGACAATTTCTTGAAAGCTTTTGTGCTGACCGATTTGATCAATGATTTCCTTGACCGAGTCTTAATTAATGTCGTGAGCGGAGACTCGATACACAAAATAAAAAATTCACTCACTGAACATGACTCCAATAAGCGTGAAGATGATCAGTTGTGAAATGACCAGAAATGCGAAGTACCTGGCCAGGACAGCTCGGTCCAAACGAGAGTGCGTGATAGCACCTTGATATTGGGAGAGCCAACGCATGGTGAGTGGCAGAAAGAATCCGAACATGGCGGAGACGGCAGGAGGAAGGACACCAGAAATGAAGTTGAATGATTTTGGGGACGAATCGGACCAGTTTTGGAGGAAAGGGACGAAACTAGTGAGCTGCGGGAAACGTCAGCATAGATTCGGCTGCGGCGCGATATAGACTTACAGATGACAAGTTGGCCAGGATGGAGATGGCGAAAAGAGGCACAGTATTGAAGAAGCAAACGACTACAAGCCAGACCCAGCCCATAGTCTTTTTGCGCATTATCTCCCCGTCAGATTTGTTTAGGTTGTCCCAGATCTGAAATTTTGAATTGACACATCCAGATACTATGTGACAGAAAGTGTCAACTCACGATATCTTTAGGATTCATCGCGAGCATGACGGTGGCACCCTTGGGACGTTTTCTCTGTAACATCCGTGCCACAATATGAGCGTAAGGTACCGCTGCCATAGAAGCAAACCCGTAGTTCTCAGGTTTCCTCGTATCGATCTGCCCTCGGTATTCTTCCACGGTCTGCTCCGTCTGTTGGAGCTTAGCACTGTTCGCAAAGTCAGAAGGAAATGCTGCGAAAAACCGCCTGGGACGCACGTATAGAAATCGATTGCATCCTTCTTCGTACCGCCCATGCCCCAAAATCCACCGATGCGAATGGTCGGTCGTTCCTTCGCAATTTTACCACCTTTCAGATACCGAACTAGGATTTTCTCAAGTTCGCGCACGGTCTCGTTGTGATATTCGATCAGTTCGGGAAGTTTTCCGACGCGTCGGCCTATGTGCACCGAAGTCGTCGGGTATGGAACTTGCACACTCTCGAAAATCGCCCGGATACCCTCGTCCGACTGGTATTTTTTTGGCACACGCGTGACAGTGAGCGTCCGGGCGTAGAACGACTGCACGTACTCGGGCGAACGGAACCATTGACGCCGAAGACGCACCATCGCCCGCCAATTGTACCACACCCCGGCAAGGACCACCATCGTGAAGATGTATACCATACCGACGTGTACAAACAGGATGTTTCCACCAACATCGCGAATTGTGAGCATGGAGAGGGCGGTCCTGTCCTTAGAACGAACATTCTTCAGGTTGTAAGTCACGTTGACGGGAATAAGCACTGCGCAGGACAGCAAGGCAGTGCCCGTGTATATCCAGCGCATCATACGAAGAAACCGCAAAAACGTCGCAGCGTCAAGACCGATCTTTTCCACAAGCTCGGGTTCCTTTGTTCTAGCAAGAGGCGAAACCCAACCAAGGATGGAACTCGATATCCGAGGTGGCTTCTTGTCGCCAACGTGATACTTGACTTTCGGTTCGTAGATGATCTTAGGAACAGCGATGCATATACGCATGAGCAAATTTCAAAATATCTTACGTCCAAGACAAGAGCACACGCACCTTGTTCTTGGGCCGTAAAACATTAAATACAATAATGGTTGCGGCCTAGAGTGGCTTGTTAAGTATTCCTCCTCCCCAACCTTCCCAGCTCACTACTAGACTCTCCGCTGTACTCACCGAAACGACCATCATAAGGAGGACTTGCGATGCAACAGCCGCGGGCGCCAGCGTCCGTGCGTCTGCATCCTGGGAGATGATGTCGCCGACGTTCGACATCGTATCCCGATAATTCGTACAGTACTTGCGTTCAGACTTAAAATGAGGGACTAGGCGAGTCGGCTACTCGTCTTTGAATTGTGTTTCGGAAGAACGGGAGGATTTCGGATCAAGAAAGGGCGACTGGAGAACACCGCAAAGAATGAGATCTTGAGAGTCGAGCAAGAGGAAGGGAAGAGATCAACAACAACAACAGCGGCTGTTACAGCGCAGAGACACAATGAGCCTAATGTTTTACGTAAGCATTACCCTTTGCGATGCTCAGGCGCTACAACTTGGGGAAGCTCCGACTGCGTCGGTGCAGACCTTGCTTGCGTGGAGTTGATCAGATGACACGCAGGTGGTGTCGAGCACTACACCAATCAGATGGGTACATTTTATTGTAAGCAGGGGTTCGTCGCTAGCATTGTAAGTAATGTGTAATGAGCTGACAGCCGGCGATGGTGTCTTTCGACACGCCCACTCCCCGAAGTTGCTGGTGAGCCAATCTGTCGCGCTCGGTTTCAGCTGAGATCCTTTGTGAAGCGGTTCCCGTGAACTTTCTACCACCGGTACAGAAGAGCCGTAAGTTCCAGGGGTGTATGCGACAGGCGTCGAGACCCTGTCGATGATCTGTGGGATCTCTAGCCCACCCCGAATGTTCTCCATATCCTCAATGGTATCCGACACAAATAAACGTTCGAGTATGCATGCCACAAGAAAAACCATGACTTGACCCATTCAGGAATGCCATCGTGTCGTTCGCGTTAGTCTCGGATGTGGATGAGCTGGTGGTGAATTCGCATCTCGAGCTCGTTCGGAGATTCGTAGTGGCCATGTTGGCCTTCATAAAACTCCTTTAAACTTTGAAGGGCTAGGACGGGTGACATTATTGACCTCGAAACTAGGACAACCAAACTCACTATTCATGAGCTGTTGCTCCTCTAATGCGAGAGAAAAGCCAGCGCGACCACGTTCAAAATGTAATGCAAGTATGTGAAAGCGCGCGCAGCGCTCATGGCACTCAATCGCCAAACTTCCCGTCTCATGCTGCATCGTGAAATCATTCCGCACGGAACGAGAGCGATCGCGGATAAAGTTGAAAGTGGGAGAAAACCCTTCCCTAGGAAGTAGATCATGAAAAAGATAGTCCAGCGTTCTCTGTATGACCAGATTGAGTGAGCAAGAGCATGCATGCAAACATGGATAATGAACACACCTTGAGGACAGGAGGCGGACGCAAGTCGGAAGGCAATGTCTTGTCTCCAGCCGCGCGCTCGTACATCTTGACAGCGCGCTTATGATCTACGCGTCTCGTACCGGGGATCTTCACACCATCAGCGCAGATTTCAAGGAGAAGCAGAATGTAAATTGAGAATACGCACAACTTCCCATTCGAACAGGTTATTTTCCCGTTCTCGTCTATAACGTTCGAATCGTGGGCACATGTCCATGCACGTCCCAACCATAGTGATGGCCTCATCAAGCCGTTTCGGTACTAGGGGGTCGTCCATCTTTCCTTCGGCTATCGCCTTCTTTCTCTCCAATTCACGCGCTTTTACGAGCTGCATGCCATAATTTGTTCAATGCACCTGACGCATGATTTAAAGACGCACCTCCTGGTAGAACCGTTCACGTTCTTCTGCTGTTTCCAGTTCGGGCTCCTCGATTTCGCCTTCGCCTTCTGTATACTCCTCTCCATCACCCTCAGTGTCTTCCTCATCTTCATGTGGCACGAGGGGCATCAGATCAACGGTATCAGGCCTCGGTGACGTCGACATTCTTGAAGAACTTCCACGTCCTCTACCTCTCCCTCCACGGTGTCCACCTCTTTCCCATCTTTCTCCATTGACTCCCAGGTGGCTGGACGTGCTTGACCCGTTCCTTCCATTACTTGAGTCGGCCACCCATACCTTGTTCTTCGAATGGCCACGTCTCCCGCGTTCGGAAACTCCATTTACCTGGAGTTCGCGCGGACGTCCGGCTCGAGAATGAGAAGAAAATGTCTCCATCCTCGCGACAAGTCTGACGAGATAAAATTAGCGTGCAAGCCCTTCGGTACAGATATACCAGCGGAGAACTGCTGCCAAACCAGTTAAGTATGCCGTGATTTTGCCAGTGACTTAATAGCAGAAGTGTGGGCCTCCGGAAACAAGCCTGAGGCAGGACAAGGCAGGACAAGGCAAGCGGGAACCAAACAAGGACAAATGATCTCCAAATGCAAGTCGATCTGAGATCCAAAAAAAGTGGATTCCACTGCTGGATTACTAAGCATCTACTTGCCTTAGGCCGCTACCAAGCCGCTACATCGACGGACAAGTCGAGTACTCTATGACTCTTTGCTTAGGCTCTCGCGCCTCATGCGATAGGAAAAGTTATCCAGAAGCTCCTTCAGCTGGCTCGCATCCGAATGGACTCCAAAAGGACGCATGTTCCCATAAAAACTTGTCAACAAGCCTTCAATATTGGGCTTGTTCACTATGTGCTGCCTTACTTACCCATACAGACCTCAATATTGTCGATATCCTAAAGAGACTTTCTTTCATCTCAAACTCTCCGATCGAAATATCTGTGATCACTGTCAAAGTCTTTCAATTCTCTTTTTGATCACGCAGAATTTACTTGGTTTTTGCCTGCGACTTGGTATCGACTGAATGGTTGGTCACAATGACACGAATCTGACCTTCACAGCAACCGTTGTATAGGTTGTTTGAATTCGGACGCATGTGCAGTATCTCGTCTTGCGATATTCGATCAGCCATCCCTTTTCCCGAGATACTCAACCTGCTCCTAATCGTACTCCGGAATGTAATTTGATCAAGGATCATACATTGCTTCTCAATTCCTAGAGGTCTAAATATTCTGGGCATGATGATCACCACGGTTCGTCGTTGCTCAAATGCTTGTATTCTCTGAGGCGGTCTGTCACTGTTTCTCTGAAGAGATTCTAGCTCGCTCTTATCATCAACTCAATGCAGAAATAGGTTGGCTCAATAGCATCAGTTGTCCGCCTTTCGATTGCGATACAAAAAGCCTCTGTAAAGTCCGAGCGCGACGAGATTGATTTTTTTCCCTCCCTGTCAGAGAGCACCTTCGGTCTGTGTTCCAGAGCAGTCCAGCACTAACCTTTTGGAATTTGGTGTCGGAACAACAGAGATACGGGCAGATGTTCGAGTCCCGTCTCTGTCAATACACTTCATCCTTGTCGTCGTGCTTTCAGTGATTGTGCTCCTTCCTTGACAGCACGATTGTATGTCTAGTTCAAGATTCATGAGCGCTCAAAATGACAGCCTGAGCGTGCTGTGCCTCGTGCCTCGTGCAGATTCAGTTCAAGTCGTGGCGTCTCAAGGGCTTTGGTATCAAAACTCAATCAAAACTCGTGAAGTATTGATAAAGCATTTCCACTTGTCGTCCAAAAATTCCCAGCCCTTTCTCCTGCTACTAACTCCGTGCTGAACACGATGGCTTCGAATTTGGGTACATTCAGAATCACAGGGTGGCCTCTTAGATTTTACCACGACAACAGCGAAGCTCACATCAGAAGGGGCGAATCTTGGGCGAATCTGCTCCAGATCCTACCCGCTTTGGCGGCTGCTTCTATCATCCTCTGAGAAGGTTCTTCAGACTATTCAAGTTAGTACGACTAACCATGAGCTGTCGAATGCTTCACCTTTGCTTGTACTTACAGAAACAGGAGGTAAGGAGCAATAAGGAGCAATGCCTCCGCCTTGCACAACGTGCGGCACACCTGTTCCTCGACCTGGGACGTGAAATAGAAAATAAGTGGGACAGAGCCCCGGATCCACTTATCGATAACATTCGCAGGTTCGAGAAGTAAGCTCGCAATGCCCACGGAACGTTCTATCTGATCTCACTCACTTGGTTTAAAATCGGTTATGCGGACTCTGGGATCTGTCCAGGATTTTCTGCAGCAAACTGCTAATGCCAAGTGGCATCGTCGCCTGTTGGCGAAGTCCACGATTCAGAAAGCCTTGATCTCTTATGACCGCCAACTGGATGATGCCGCGCAGTCATTTCAGGTGTGTACTCTACCCATGCTTTGTACCGTGTGATTACAACCTCATCGGACCTGTGTGCATCTCACGACATGCAGTTAATCATTTGCAACCTGGTGACTCTGCTGGGAAACCTGCCGTATTCCCGTAGTCGCTGTCATATCTCTGAATTGTTACTGATTCCGAGTCCACTTAAGGTCTCCAGCTACCAAACAATCTTCCGTCAGCCGACCAAAGCTTTCACAGGGAGAGAGGACATTCTTGCAAAACCGCACATGTACCTCTGCCCCTGAGACTTGCTAACTTCAGTCTAGTCCGAAGAACATCACGTATTTGTCTTGTACGGACTTGGAGGGGCCGGGAAAAGTCAGATTGTGTTCAAATTCGTGGAACGATGTCAGGTCGCTGCGCAGCCTTGTCGGAATGGTACAATTCTCTCGTTCATCACTTCGACGCACGCACTCATGCTCGATGCCATCAAGATTCTCGAGGGATTCCCTTGTGGACGCCAGCACAATCACTGCCGCCACTTCCGGCCTTGAGGCTATTGCTCTGGCCAACAGGACGAGGAAAAGTGTGGAGGATGCGCTTTCCTGGCTCTCCGGGCATCCGAGGAGTGGCTACTCGTACACAGCTCAATCTCCGCAATTTCTTCCCTCGCTGTTCTCACGGAAACGTTCTCATCACCAGCCGGAGCCACGAGACATGCATCCATTCTTCACAGTCGAATGGCAAGATCTCTGGCATGAGCGTTGTCGACGCAGTCGATCTCTTGCTCAAGATGGCAAGGGAAGAGTCTACCGACCAAACTCGAGCATTGGCCGCATCCATCGTGGATAAACTAGGCTACCTTGCTCTAGCCATTGTCCAAGCGGGCACGTACACCTTGCAGCTATGTAGCTTTGATGACTACCTCAATAACTTCCAGAAACATCGAGATGCGCTTCCGATACCCTTGTGAGCATGGGCAACCTGGCATCGACGCATTCGAAACAGGGCCTATGGGAGAAAGCTGAAGATCCTAACACGTTATTGAGCATGGGTAATCTTGCGTCGACATACGTCAGTCAGGACCGGTGGAAGGACGCGGAAGGGCTGCAGGTACTCGATATGGAGACGAGGAAGAGGGTCTTCGGCCATGAGCATCCTGACACGCTTATAAGCATCGGCAACCCGGCCTCGACTTACCACAACCAACGCAGGTAGAAAGAGGCTGAAAAGCTGGAGAGCTCACTAGTGAAGATGGGGAAGGGGGTTCTTGGCGCCGAGCATCCTGCTACATTGTTGCAAGGGGATAGTCAGGCCGAGGACTTGCAGGCTGTCGCCGACGCGAGGAAAAAGGTGCTCGGGGAGGATCGTCCAGACACACTGTCCAGCATGGGGAACCTCGCAGCTTTCCACAAGGAGCAGGGTCGGTTGAAGGCCCAGGCTGAGGAGTTGGAGATCCAAGTCTTGGAGACAATGAAACGGGTGCTCGGCGAAGAGTACCCAGACACACTGTGGATCGTGGGGAATTTAGCATATACATATCGAAAGCAGCAGTGCCGCCAAAAGGAAGCCGAAGCGCTAAAGATGCTGGTCACAGATTCGAGGAGGTAGTCAAGACTCACCAGCATTCCACATGCTCACCCCAAATTTGCTTATCACTTTTACATGATGCTCGAGGATCAAACGCAGGTATTCCACAACGCACTTAGCGTACCGAGATAAATCCCAACAAAATGTATGTGACGCGTAGAGTAGGAGTAACACAACGAACATTATGAGTACAAGGAACAAGTGCTATGATTCCAGAACTTTGACAGAACAGAGCGACCAACACGACGGACGGACGGAGCGGACGGATGAACAAGAGGCATAAACAAAGCGTGATATGTGCCGACAAGAATGGAGGTATCGCGAGGGGCTCACAACAAAACAAAGATTCGGAACGAAAAATCGCAAAACCCAGAGAAGAAAAAATCACGCTTCAACGGCAGCCAGCCCTGCATCGCCATCCACAATCTGCACGGCGCTCGTATCAACCACCTTATGCTCCGCATTCGGAGCAACCACATCAGCTACCACGTTCTCAACTGGCACTGTCGGTGACACCATCTGAGGTGGTCCATATCCAGCATACGTCGGCCAATAGGATGAATAGCCTGGTGGCGGCGGATAATATCCGTAATATGCTTGCTGCGACGTGTCTCCGATCGGCGGCGTCATATACGTGGGATAGCCCTGTGCGGAAGCCCCGGTAGGTGAGGTAGGAGTTCCCGCCGGCTGGGACGACAGAGGAGACGTCGGGGAACCCGTAGTCGCTGGTGGAGATACAGCAGACGGTGGTGCATATGCACCTGGTGGGTACATCGTATGAGGATTTACACCATACCCCATTTGATAGTAAGTGTGCGGTGGCGGCATACTAAACGCGGCCGCATAGTGGTGTTGTATTGTTACACTGGGATCAGCGTAACCTGTCTGCCCTCCAACAGCATATCCAACCTCCGTCGGTGAAGTCATCTGACTCTGTGCATTCTTGCCCTTCCGTGACCGCTTTGATCCCACACCATACGGGTCAAATCGCTTGTTCCGTTTCCCTCCCGCTGTACCACCGATGTCCGTTGGCGCACTGAGAATAGGCATTCCGGATGGCGTGGTTACCAGATGGGGTGATGGCTCAACGTCATCGGCTTCGCCGCGATATCTTGGAAGGCCATCCATCCCAATCTCGACTTTTGGCGGGTTCCGAAAATGTGTTTTGTCGAGGTATTCCGGGCTGATATCCAGTGAAGCGAGTTCTGGATACGACGATGGTGATCGTAAGCGCCCTTGCTCGACATCTTCAATTTTGTAATATGATATCAGATGTTGCGAAACTCCGTTGATAGTCAGCGAAAATGTCTGCATGGAGAGATAGAGTCAGTTCTGGTCTGTTGCAAGGGCATCCCCCACGGTATAAACCCTCCCAGGAATCAAGCGTTTTGAGGGTGCATGGCTAGTGCCAGCATTGGACACCTCCATCCGCGCCGTTGCACCTACCAAAATTGGACTGAACTCACCTTCTTCATCATACCGCCGGACTTGAATTTGTAACTGTTCGTCAGACTCCCAACCAAACTCCGCTCCCTATGTCTATCAATACCAAGCCGGCTTGCCTCCCCTCTGGGTCTGCTAAGCGTTTGACCCTCCAATTTACCACCATCCGCAACCACCTCATCACTTACTGCCTCCACACGAGCACCTCTATGTCCCGTGCCTTTCTTCTCCGTCTCGCGGTACAGCAGGAAGTTACCTAGAATTCTGGAGGGACTCCAAAAGAAGCCATCCGTCCATCGCTTGATGCCGCTCTCATCTTCGTCAAAAACGAACACAGAGCCCGAAGTAATCATTTTCCGCTCAGAGTCAACCAAACGACGAGTGACACGAGGGATGAGACCGCGTCGTGCGGCCTCGAGGATGAGAAGAGCATCACCGGTAGTCTCTATCCAGCCAGACCATGGTGGCTCTGTCCATGTGCTCGACGATGCCTGACCGTTGCCCTGCGAGTCAGGGGGAGACGACATGTATTATTACGCTGCACTTTCATGATCAACGATAGGGCAGAACGTGCACAGCATATCAATCAGACCATATAAGATGGATCAAAGTAAGTTCATTCAGCCACATCAAATCAAAGTTCAGAGAACAAAGTTGACTCACCGAGCAGGAAGATTTGTGAGGAGGATGAAAAGTGCAGAGCCTATTTAGGATTCAACACCCGCTTTCTCCGCACGCTGTGGCGTCAAATTAGACCAAGCTCACTGGAAAAGGCATGCAAATGCTCCCCACTCCACAACGATGCGATACGAATCCTTGCTTCCAAGCAAAAGGACGCAGGAAACAGAGGTTTTAAACGGTGTTTGAAGGGTTGGTGAGAAAGGGAGAGAGTGGCTACGAACCACGTGTTGATGCCCAAATTCGTCGGATGCAGCCACCTCTTCAGCCACCGGCCGTCAAGTTCGGCATCCCTCAGGCTCTCGGTCCCCTACTGGCTCTCCTTTCGAGTCCGAGCTCAGTCAAACCAGCAGTCCATAAAATTATCACAAAGCGACGTCAATATGTCGTGCCGTTCTCCTCTCATGTCGACGTCTTTTTGTCTTCCAAAAGAACGACTCCGTTAAGGTCTACAAAGGAGACCACCTATCCGTATCCATCGTGTAGGCTACTACTTTCCCCAACTTTCCCCATCCAGTCGAGTATGTATTTTCAGATATCACCTGGACGCACACTGAGAATGAGTGCTCGGGCTGGCATCCGACTTGAGCAAGGATCAGATAGTACCGCTAGTTCCTGAATTTAGGAACGGGAATTCTGCAGTCATTATCCGTGGGGGATCCAGGTCAGTGCAAGGTCAGTGTGTGTCAAACATATTGTGCGGAAGTGCCTTGTCACCTGAAGGTTTGTTCAGCAGATGCCTCTGTCCCCACCCGTCGCCATACCCTCGAAGTTCCTCCTTTCGGACTTCGTTCCTGTATATCGTGGTTGAAACCCACGTCTCTGAGAGAGTTAGAATTAGTACCTGAGGACCGTTCGCCGTATTCACGATCGGCGCCCTGGCAAACCCATGCCGCCGTGCGAATGAGCGCGCTCACTGCCGGACCCTAGTATGCTTTCCAATAGTTTTTCACCGATATGCATGGCCCTTATCCATTTAGGACGGCTTCAGATTCCATTCTACCTGAAAGGTATTGTGCACTCCCGCTTCTTTAGCCGCACACCCTACTTTTGGCAGTTCACCTTCTGACCTTTCCACTATTTATCAGAGATCTGCACCCGCAGAGGCTCCTATAATTGTAACTAAATGTATGCGTACGTTATGCGTTGGAGGTACCGGTGAACGTGAACCTACGTGAACCAAGAAGAGGTAAATTTTCATCGATGCGTGTGCGACATCGCCAAGACCCAGCGTACCATGGGAATTTACGATGTGGTTTTGAAGTCAGCTGGCAGATATTTTGTTGATGTATTGATGTAGATCGGGGCAACTGAAGAGAGCTGCCACGTTGTTACCTAGGACTGCTCGACTCAGGTTCAGGACGGTATGAGTCCTGCCAATTTTGTGTTTTTCTTTCATCCCTCTTACAGCCATGTCTTGAGCAGGGCCAAGTTGTTCTATCTCCCCATGGATCAATGTTTGTTCTCGGCCGAAACAGGTTTCCAAACCTGAAACAGACATCAGTTAACAGTCACATCTGACTGTCAACGGGAGATTAGACGGACGAGATATACCTAACACCGAGAATGTCAGCGGACGTCAGAGTCATCACAGGGCCATCGGGAAACCAAGGACCTAGATGCCGTAAGAATGTTTTTCATGCTTGTCATCGGAGAATTTTCAAATCTGGTTTTTTTGTCTTGGTCCAATAAGTCACGGTGAGTTCTGGAGTAGAGTTGCCAGGTCGGGAGATATCATCAACTTGCAGATGCGACCACGCGGAAGGTGTCCTTTTCAGGATCACCATATCAATTGCTGTCCCATCATCTGCCAACAACCGCCACGGATACTATCTAACCGATGTCGAAAGGGGGACATTTTCCATATTTTGCACCTCAGGCTACCTCAGGTCTTGCGGAACAGAAGTGGAGAAAGAAGACGGCCTGTTCCTGAGGAGGTCCGGGCTTCGAGGTACTTCCGAATCCCGACGTGGTGTATGCCAATGGCAAGCGCCTTACCCGTCTAAAGGCACTTCTGTATATGCGCTTCGGTTCACCCCGCCGTTCTTCGCATCTTCCTCTTTAATTATGTTCGCGATTGTTCCACACTCAGGACGGAGTTGCCGCCATCCGTTACACCATCCATTCCTGTGCTGTACGTTGTACCTTCTTGATTCTTTGACGCCTTTACAGCAGATGGGTCGACCCAGGTGAAATGGGACGGACCGACGGCGAACCTGTGTATGACTTAGTTTTCTGGGATCGCCGCCCTTGCCGAATCATTTTTCTCATCGAATGCCTGAGGTTTAAAAGACGGCCAGCACCGCGGTCGGCATATCATCGCCCTAGTCGCACTCCGACAATGGTTGCGTTTCTATTCTCCCAGACGCCTTTGGCTCTGGTTGTCATTCCTGTTCGTCGTCGTCCAGTCTCGCTTGTAATGCTTGGCTGATCCCCATCTTTTTCCCCTTGCAGTTTGTTCTAGCTAATCACGTCCCACACAATCATTACCGTCATGGGCGACAAATCAACGCCGTCCCCAATCTTCCGGGCAATTGGACCTCTCAAGGATGCTACACGTACGGGTTGGTATTTTTTTCTCCGGAAAACCGCTGATTGCGTCTTTGATTCTTGCCAGCGACAATCCTGCTGCCCGCACCCTGGCATCTGCTAGTTTCGTCAGCACGAATAATATGACCGTTGAAGCTTGTGTCAATTATTGTGACACTCAATCTTTCATCTACGCGGGAGTCGAGTTCGCCCAGGAATGCTGTATGTGGTACTTTACGATTACTCCCAGGGTGTGGATTGACCACGAGCTTTAGACTGTGGAAATATCCTCTCCAATGGTGGAACCAATGCCACTGCCTCTGATTGCAACTCTGCATGCACTGGGAATGCTGCAGAGACTTGTGGTGCCGGCGGCTTCCTAAATCTCTACTGGAGCGGTGCTCAACCTCCTCCTCCGCCCATCACTCCGCCCAGCGTCGGCCTTTGGGATTCCCTTGGCTGTTACAAGTCGGTCTGACCAGTCTTGTGAATATGCTATTATGTCCTCATTACTTGATGCACAGTGATAGCACTGCTAATCGAGTTTTGGGAGTTGGTATGGCCGTAACAGGGCTTGTGAGCGTGGAAACCTGCACAAGCGCTTGCTTCAACGCGGGTTATCCTCTCTCGGGAATGGAGTTTGCTACGCAATGCTGTAAGTGTTCTTGCCAATTCTTATCTCAATCTCGATAGAAGGCTAAATCGGGACCTCTCATCTAGTTTGTGGGCTTACGCTTACCAACAACGCCGTCTCGGAACCCGCTGGTGACTGCAACATGCCATGCGCCGGAAACAGCTCGGAGTTTTGTGGTGGTCCCAACAGGCTTAACGTCTACAATTATACCGGAACAAATTTGCCTCCCGTGACGGTTCCTGGGGGAGGCGGCGGCAACACTGGGGCTCCCGTATTCCCAGTTACGTCTGGTCTTCCTGCGCCATGGAACTATTCTGCTTGCTACGTGTAAGTTGCGTATACTATGACTGGTGTTTACCTTTTCAAATTGTGGTTAATACTTCTTGTTCCTCTCAGCGACAATGCTCATGGTCGTATCTTTGCCACCGAGCTTCCCGATAACTCTAACGTCACTGTCGAGTCTTGCATCGCATCCTGCTCTGCTCAGAACTTGACTTTAGCGGGATTGGAGTTCAGTGTGCAGTGCTGTTGGTTCATTTTCTCGTATTTTAGCATATGTTTCTTTGACATTCATCGATTCTAGTCTGCGGAGATGCACTTATCGAAGGTGCTGTGCTTGCTCCAGAAGCCGATTGCAACATGGGATGCGGTGGAAATGCAACGTAAGTGGGATCGAGTTCTGCGTTACGAAAATGGAACAACTCATTGCTCACGCCGAACAAAGCGAGGCTTGTGGTGGTCCAAATCGACTTTCCGTTTATAGCGCTACTGCAAACGTGACTTCCTACCCGGTGCCTGTTGCTCAAAACACCAGTCTTCCCGGTCAATGGCAATATCAAGGATGTCTTGCGTACGTTTCCTACCTCTTGCAACATGGAGTTACTGATAATAGCTGCGTCTAAATTAGTGAACCTGGAGCCGCACGCGTCTTCCCTTACCAAATCATCAACACGAACAATAACTCCGCTGAAGCCTGCTTGAACCAATGCGCCGCATTCGGATATCCTGCTGCTGGAATGGAGTTCGGCGATGAATGCTGTTGGTTCACCGTTCTTCTGATGCATGCCGCACTCCTTGATCACGTAATTTTCAGGGTGTGGTGATGTTGAGGATGTAGCCAACAATGGAGGAACACCCGCTGCAGAGACTGACTGCTCGATGGCCTGCTCTGGTGACCCCATTCATCTCTGTGGTGGCGCAGAACGACTTCAGCTCTACTATTGGAACGGGACATTGAATCTTTGGCACCAGCCAGCGAACACCGGTCGCTATGAAGTGAGTCGCTCGCTTTTTTCGAGTCACGAGGAGTTCAATCCATGTCTGTAGTTTCTTATTGGCGGTGTGGTCGTCCCGCTCCTTGCTACTGTCGGCATCAACAACAAAGTCAGCTTCCTTGAAAAGTCTGGAACCAGCGAATTCGCCAATTCAACGGGAGCGTACGAGCTCGATCTCACGCTGGTCGACAACTTCGAACTTGCATGGCGAACGATGCACGTTAAGACTGACGTATTCTGTTCTGGTTCCATTGTCCTCCCCGATAAGGGTGGTCGCATCATCAACGTCGGTGGATGGTCTCACCCTTCGACAACCGGTATTCGGTTCTATACCCCTGATGGAAGCGCGGGCATTAATGGGACAAACGATTGGGAGGAGAACGCCGATATCTTATCACTCCAGGTATGTCACACAGTGAGAAATGAAGTATGAATGACGCATTGTTAACTCTGTTGAAAGACTGATCGCTGGTACCCCACTGCTCTCTTGATGTCCAACGGAAGTATCCTCGTCGTAGGAGGCGAACAAGGATCGAATGGAGCTCCTTCGCCTAGCTTGGAGATCTTGCCAAAACCCATAGGGGGTGATACCGTGAAATTTCTGGACTACCTGAACAGGACCGATCCAAACAATCTTTACCCATTCCTCTTCATGCTTCCCAGTGGGCGGATCTTCATAGGTGCGTCGTCGCGTATCACCGCAAGTTTCACGACTGATTCAAGAACCCGACCTTGACGCTAGGTTACTACAATGAGGCTCGCATTCTCGATCCCGTTACGCTTGATACCGTTCAGGTGCTGCCCAATATGCCTGGCTCGGTGAAGAGTTTCATTGCCGGAAGAACCTATCCCATGGAAGGCACCGCCGTCCTTCTGCCACAGTATGCTCCTTACACCGATCCTGTAACTATTCTCGTATGTGGAGGATCCGACTTTGGGAATGCACTGGACAATTGTGTCTCTATATCTCCGGAGGTTGAGAATGCTACATGGGCGCTCGAACGTATGGTATGTCACCCTCAATCGAATTGAGCCTCCATCAAAGTAAAGTTCAGGTTGTTCTGACAAATCATCGTGCCACAGCCTTCCAAACGCGTCATGACCTGTATGGCCGCTCTCCCAGATGGCACATTCCTGATTGTCAATGGTGCACAGCAAGGCGTGGCCGGTTTCGGTCTCGCTGACGACCCCAACTTTACTGCGCTTTTGTATGACCCGACCCAGCCTCTCGGTCAACGCTTCTCCATCCTGAACACGACTATCGTCGCTCGGCTCTATCACTCAGAATCGACTCTCCTTCCCGATGGACGTGTACTCATCTCAGGATCCGATCCCCAGACGCTCAACCCTGACGGCACAGTCAAGTTCCCCGAAGAGATGAGAGTCGAAGTCTATATTCCACCGTACTTGACCGAAGGACGCACGCAGCCCTCGTTCAATATCACGAACACCGACTGGGCCTATGGTGGTCAATACCAGATCAACGTCCTCCTCTACCACGGCACCACATCCACCATGCGCGTTTCTCTTATCGCAGGTCAATACCCTATCTGGATTTTCGACTGTCAAACACAGTTACTGATTTCTGAATAGGAACATCGAGCACTCATGGAAACGCGATGAGCGGTCGCACGATCTTCCCCGAATTCTCTTGCAGCGGCACAGTCTGCACTATCACGGCACCCCCCAATACATTTGTGTCTCCTCCCGGTTGGCACCAGCTCTTCATCCTCGATGGTCCGACCCCGTCGTTCTCACACTGGGTCCGCATCGGTGGTGATCCCGGCGAACTGGGCAACTGGCCTGACCTGCCTGGCTTTACCCCCCCTGGTATTTGAATGACCTAATTTAACTGGTCATACCCAAAGCAGTCATCAGTTGTAGTTAAGTATTCGCTCATTTAAAAGAACTACAGCTCTCTTTATCTCTCTATATATTCTGGCTACCACGCACACTTGCTTCATTCGTTTGATTGTGTTATATTGGACTTTGATCGTGCTCTTACTTTAGGTTCAGGTTTTGGGCTGAATTCCTTTCGTCGCATTCCTTACTACCCGGGTTTTTTTTCGTTATCTGATCTATGTATGATGTGAGTCGTCTCAAAAATTGAAGCTCCTTGCAGTGTCAACATCGCGCGTGTGACTAAGTTCTTTTTTTTTTTTTTTTTGACTGATCCGNGGCTAGAGAAGAAAAGAAAAATACCAGCCGTTGCGATGCTAAAGTTGGCATCTTTCATCATCTCCACGAGGCTCAATTGAGCTGATTTCTGTTCCGGAAGCGAAAGGAGTCAGAAGGAGTCACTCAGGTTGGCAGTGCCCGATCAAGGACATTAGGTGCATGACTCCGTCGTCCTCGTTGGCTTGTTCCATAAAGAAGGTAAACTCTGGCGCCCAACTGGCGCCCAGCTCCAAGTTGCTGGATGACTCCATCACCCTCTTTCATCAGGAAACGGATACAGCTTGTGTTTTACTGCTCTTACATCCCATCGACCTCGTTACTGGGCCGAGCCATCTGCGATGGAAGCCAACAGGCCCGCTTGACCCAGCTTAACTCTAATGTCCTGCTCTCCAACCCCTGGACTCCGATGGAGACGCGACGACATCTGGCGCTGTGCATCCATCGTGAGTACTGCGTCGTTGGCACAGACTTGAATGGGTCCTGACACATTCTTCTCAAGTCGATAGAGTTCAAATCCTCTTATTAATATTTGGCTGGAGTATGGAACCTCTGTTTCAGAATTCACCTGTCAACTCGCTGACTATGCCTTTCTGGATGCGCGTCTTCCGCATTGTAAAAATACGTAGACGCTCTACCATTGTTCTCATCAGGGCATCTTCATCTCTTAGAGACAAGAACGTGGATACGCACTCAGTCTCACTCAGTCCTAATCAGGCATGTTTCCCATCCAGCTCAAGGTTCTCGTGCCAGTGTATCTGACGACTCCGTCTTATGTGCACGGCTGTTCTGTGTGACTGCATAAAGCCGTGCTGCAGGTGCGTGTGACTGTATGAAGGTGCTGCAGGCGTTCATTTATATACTGCTGTGCTGTGCTTCCGAAGCCTGACAAAAGACAAGGACTCATAGCATCTGCAACTACCACTCAAAGCATCCCTCCGAACCCCACTCGCTCAAGCTTTTCCCCATCCATTGGGATTCGACAATGCACATTAGTTATATGCTACCGCTCGCATATCTCATCATATAGGCGACGCATAGGTTACGCCGTTGCTACCTCAAGTCCGTCCCTCTGCCGCCTGGTCTGCCTGTCTTGTGGCTAATGGTATATATTCTGACTTTTCAACTCCTTGTCAGGCCCGAAGCCTGTACCCTTTGTGGGGAATGCCCATCAGATACCTAAGTCAGACGCGTGCAAGATTTACAGAAAATGGACTGAGATATACGGTTAGCATCTCCTCTGTTCAGCACAATAACCAACTCATCTACTCGATATAGGACCAATTATCTATATGCACGTCTTTGGGCGCGAGTTCGTAATCATAAACACTCTCAAAATAGCGCTCGATCTTTTTGAGAAGCGATCAGACATATACAGTACTAAGTCGCGTCTTGTCCGTATCAGTTCTTTTTATTTTGATATTGTTAACTCATGCGCATCCTTTGACACAGGTCATGGCAGGGGAGCTTGTTGGAAAAGGAAAAGACGTCCATATTATTTCTGAAATATGGCGCGNGCTTGAAAGAATGCCGAAAACTCGTGNATGCCTGGATAAACAAAAATTCCGTTCGTGACTACTGGCACATACAAGAGGCAAGTTCTTANAAATTNCTGGGTGCNCTCCTGGATGATCCAGAGGGATTTTCGNAACANGTTNGAACGTAAGTCTGATAGTTTTTCAGAAAGAGTTTGNGCTAAACGCCTTTACCTAGGAACGCCGGCTCAGTCATTCTGAAATTGACGTACGGGATTGAGACCTTACCGAATAATGATCCTTATATCGCCATGTCTGAGGAAGTGTATCACATTACCGCTAAAGCTTCGCAACCTGGAANATGGCTNTGTGACTCTTTCCCTTCANGTGTGTNCTTCATCATNNTGATCGTTTATNAGTATTTTCTCAACNTGCGTACGAAGTGNCATTTGTTCCAGCTTGGC
>SGPL01000202.1:20901-53926 GCA_004802705.1 Bondarzewia mesenterica
CNATGNNGCTTGTTCTATCCCATTCGAGGTTGTCAAGNAATNTGTNGTGCGTATTTNGACGGCGACAAGAGCTGGCCGTAATTGCTTACTGAGCGCCGAACAACCCTTATAGCTTGACNGAACNGCGGCTAGNTCCTGGACCGCCGATCAGATTCTCAATGAGAACGGTCNAATCCAGTCAGCTGAAGACATTGAAACCNTCATCACNGCTGCAGGGAGTATGTACGCTGGTGGGATTGACACAGTATGCTCGAGATGATATTAATTGTTCGTTGAACCTTNGCTGAATCGTACACANGTTGTTTCTGCAGTGCGGANGTTTTTTTTCTGATGATGGCAAGAAACCCCAAAATTCAGCGGAAGGCTCAAGCTGAGATTGATACCGTCGTTGGTACTCACCGTCTACCTGTTATGAACGACAGGGAATCCCACCCATATATCAACTGCCTCATCAAAGAGGTTCTCCGGATCAACCCTATTGTGCCCCTTATCCCTCATAGCTTGGATAAGGATGATGTACACCTTAAGATTTCTTTCTGCTCAGGATGAGGGCTCTGAAGTCTCATCGGCTGTAATTGTACGTACATTGAGATCTCCCGTGTCTGTCTTAACGTCTGTTCAGATGTGATACGCTACTGGGTATATGGCCTATGGGATCACCGCAAGAAGATCTTGCGCATGCTCTTATTTGGTTTCATCCTATCGTATGGTGCAAACTCCACGCTGGGCATATTGGCTATACAAAATATTAAGTCGGTATTCTGTAATTTGTGCCTCTTTTCGTTGACTCAGTAACTCCATGTATGCCCAGGCACTGTGAAGTACGACGATATATTCTACCACATATGCATTGTATCAAATCCTCAAACTTGGGTACGGATGTGGGTTTCGCAGGTTGGTCCAACATGCCACCAGGTGGAGCCTCATTGCTGAATCGTCTCACACTTACCTAGGTTGCATTCGATGTCTTCGCCATTACGTTGACATTCTTTAATGCGGCAGACAGGCCTCGAAGAGCCAACGTCATGCTGGTATCCGATTTGCGGCGTGATGGGTGTGGCCTTTTACTTGGTGAGAGTTTGGTTTGAGGCCTTTAGATTCAGTTCAATCATGTTGCTAAGTTCTGCTCGCATCAGGCATGCTTCCGTAAGTATATATCACGCCTTATTATCTAGTCGTACTTATCACACCGGACAGTAATGCGATTGTTGAACCTCGTTCTCTCCAGTTTCCCACAAGTATGTCAACCTCCAGGCAATTGTATAATTGTACCGCTCTAATCAATTTTTTAGGTCAGTTTTATGGTCCTTGGTTTCTTGTAAGCGCCTCCTTCGGATGATATGTCCTCTTCTCACCATGAATTTTTTGCAGCTTTGATTGTGCCCTGGTGACGGTGATGACCAATCGCCTTATTCTACGATTGGAGGACTTGAAACTTCCCAGAGATAGGCGACATGGGCGGGACAGTATGCACGAAAATATCTATCAGCTGCACGAGCTGGAGGTTGAGGCATGAATGAACTTCGTGGGCATCGGTCTCGTCGCTACTTGCATCTACCACCAGTATGTTGGACCAGACTATTATTCTATTGCCATTTTTTTAATGAAACATATTGTCGAGTTTCTGGGAGACCTGTGCACTTCAATTTATGTAATAACAGAAGAGATTGGACTTCCCCTACATTTTTCAAAAGATTCACTAGGCCACCCGCGTGCTCAATCACTTGTCTACACTCCGCACAACGTGCCTACTACATCATTATCGTCCAAACTGAAAGGACAAAGGAGTGGGTAAGACCAGCACTCGTTCTGTGGTCCCAGAAGCGCTGTTTGACATCTATGACCTGGCATTTCAATAGCTTTGTTGTTCTCTTCTGTACGTTACGTGGCAACACAGCTCTTTGAGGCGTATTAGGATTACTACACATGAATAATTATCTTCTCCGTGGCACCCTCTGTCATGATTAGTACAAGAAACTTTGATCGAGCAACGATGTCAATCATGAGCAGCTCTGGAAGTCGACATATATACGACACTACTATCTTCAACCTCTCGCACGACACACAAACATGTTGAAACACATATCGTATTTCCACTGACCATATTCATATTAAATACAACATGCTGACGCAACTACCTTTCACATCGTACAACATTCAGCACATAGGGACACGACACAACAACATACAGTAGCAGCCACACATCAAGAGAGGAAAGCAACAAAATTGAGCGTATAAAGATTCGAAATTCGAAGCCTTTATGTTTACGCCAATCTATCACGCAAAGGCCAATGCTGACCAGGCAGCGACGGCGCCGACCGTCACGAGAGCCGCGGTGTGAGCGGCAGCCGCAACCTTGCCGCGCTTCGCCGGACGAGGCCCGTCGACAACCATAACTCTACCTTCTTCGCCCTCATTCTCGCTCGTCCCCTCGTCATCATCGGATGCAGAACGCTTCCTCTTGAGCGACGGAGAGAGCGCGGTGCCGCTCTGAGCGGTATGAGACGGGATTGCACCGACATCAAGCCTATAGGGACGTACCTGAGCCTGCAAGCGCAGTTCCGAAGCCTGGTTGAAAACCATTTGGGTACGGACACTATTGCGTGCGATTCGAAGACTTTCAAGTTCCTGTTCCACTTCCACCCTCATGTCATCTTGTAACTTCCTCAGTTCTGGTTGTATGAAGAGATGAGCAAATCTACTTCATACAAACAGTAAAGAAATGGTACGTGCCCGCGACCAGGCCATGCAAAGCTTCCGCGCTGGCCCTGACATCGTCCTTGTCAAGAAGCGCTTTTTCGATTATCTCGGAAGAGCGTCTCTGCAGTTGCTGTTGGAGGTTCTCTTGTTGCTGTTCTATTCTCACCTTGTCCTGTGCGTCGCGCTGATTTAAATCATCTTGATACATATCGAGACGCTCTCGGAAGGATACTAATTCCTGACGGAGTTCGTGAGAGCTATCATATGCGCCCTCAATACGGTCCCGGAGAGATTGGAAAAGCGCATTGGTCTCGTCAACGCGCCTGTCGAGAGCAGAGGCCCGATCTGAGTGTGCCTTCTGGTCAGCTTGGGTTCGACGATGAGCGATACGCAATCTCAAGACATTGGACTACAAAACAATCAATTAGATGGCGCAGATACATGAAGCGTGGTGAGTGGGATGGACGCATACCCGAAGGTCAACCATAGAACCTTCAAGCTTGGAAAAACGCATCGAGGCATCTTCGCTGCCTCCGCTATTCTCCAGACAATTGATGACTGGAGCGGCAGCAGGCGTGTCGGCGTTGACAGTGTTATCCGAATCGACGACCATGTCTTGCTCCCCGGCATCTGCCTCTGCCTCGACATCCACTTCAACTCCTACTTCCTGATGCTCGATAACCCCATCGTTCTCTTTGTCTGACTGGGGATCCTCACTAACACCGCGACTCACAGGAACCGCTTCACATTCGGGGCTAAACCTCGGCGCTTGCGACTCCGAAATGATCACATCGCTCACGCAAGGGGTGTTCGTCGAATGACTAGGAGAGACAGCCCGTGAATCGGGATAGGCGCCAATAACGAGAGGGTCAAGATGAAGGAGAGGGAAGGATGCATCGTTCAGAGCTTCCTGGGTGAGATCTTGACTACAAGGGTCGATAGGGCGGTAGGAAATCTCAGAAAAACTAGGACCAGCGAGGTTTGACAACGGCAGTTCGTCGGGCTCATAGAACCAACGGCGTTTGGGACCTTGTGAAGACGTCATCTGCGAACGCCACGGACGGGAACTGTGCATAGGCGGAAATATGCGTTTCAGGAGTCCCAAACCCTGCAGGGATGGAAGTGAGGAGTCTTGGGACAACGAACGGTGGACGGAGAAGGCGGAATTAGTAATGGGATACTCCTCTGGACGATCTATTTCTTCAACATCCGAGTCACGCTGGCTAGGAGATGATGATTCCGAGGAAGAGGGTGAAGAGGGTGAAGAGTCGAGTGGATCGAAGACACCATATCTACCAGATATATTTGGCTTGAGTATGCGCTTCGGATCATCCTGAGACTCTGATGATTGAATCGTGGGGGAAATCTCCCTTTGAGGTCGCAGGGATGGTGCGGAATCGTACAGCAGCCTGACATTGACTGTCACAGGGCGGACGCTATAGTTCTCCCTTCCGACGCTCTTACCAAAGGTAACACAATCACCGGTTTCCAGCAAAGTAGGTATCTCTGGTGTCAACATACGAGAGACTGTATCGCCTTGCTTGAGGATGTGAGTGCCATGGTGCGAGCTCAAATCGACCAGATATGCCTGCATTCAATGACGAAAAACGTCAGCGGTAAGAAAGTAGCGGAGAAAATTTGACGAACATGGCCGGTATCAGAAAGTATGATCTTTGCATGTCGCCTACTTATTACGGGGCAACGAAAGGTCGCACTATCATTCGATTCTCTCCCTTTGCCCATATCTGAGCCCGATGCGCGGCCGATATGAATAACTTGAGTGCGACTCTTGTAGAAGTAAATGTTCTGGCTGGGTACTTCACCAATCTCGGGAACGTGCAGCAAGACGCCTGTAACTGCAGCGGTCATTAACGCTTCTGCAAAAAGCGAGCTGTAACTGACCAGAAACCGGACGATGAGAATCGACAGGTGATCCTACAGATGTTACAGGCACCACGAGAGCCTGAGGTGAGCTCCTGCCCAAGTATTGTACTTCCTCTTCCATGATGGAGCTGATGTACTGATCTCCTAACAATCCTGAACAATGTATGGCAAGGATGACTGATTGTTGAACGTTGAACGTTGAGGGGCAAAAGCAGGACGCTAAGCTCGAGGCAAGAGCATCTTTATCAGGAGACTGATTACGCTCTCGGAGTTTGAATTGCTGCGAGAGCTCACAGTCAGAGTCACTCTACAGACGTCACTGAGATCATTGAGGGGCCACTTTCTGTCACTTGTTGTCACGTTGCGTGTCTGTTCTTTCTGTTTCTCAACCTTCAGCCCAACTTCAGCCTCTTGAAAGCTACAAAATTGTATTCTAGATAATTCGACTGTAAAATGGATGCGACTCCCGCCTCCTCTTCTACTTCTGCTGTGGACAAGAAAAAACCTGTGGTAATAATCACTATCGGGATGGCTGGCGCAGGAAAATCAACTTTCGTGCAGCAAATCTGCTCATACTTGCACTCGCAAAACCCTCCTTCACCCCCTTACGTCCTTAACCTCGATCCCGCTGTCGTAAACGTTCCATTCGAAGCGAATATCGATATTCGTGATACTGTGGACTATCACGAAGTTATGAAGCAGTTTGTGGTCATCCTGCTCGGCGCGTACGTTCATTGAAGTATAACGATCTCTGAAGGTACAATCTCGGACCAAACGGGGGGATTCTTACTGCCCTCAATCTGTTCACTACCAAGTTCGATCAGGTGCTAGAGTTGGTAGAGAAAAGAGCAGACTCTGTCGAGTAAGTTCAAATCGCTGTATTTTTTCCGAGTCCCAACTGACAGCGCACTTAGCTATGTTATCCTCGATACACCTGGTCAAATCGAGATATTTACTTGGTCCGCTTCCGGGGCAATTATCACCGACGCCATTGCGTCCTCTTTGCCCACTGTCGTGGCATACGTTATTGATACACCCCGGACAGTTGCACCAGCTACGTTCATGTCGAATATGCTTTATGCTTGCAGGTGAGCGTCAATCGTGTTTCAGAGTAATGTCCAGGACTGCGTGCGGATCGATTTGTATGGACTTTCGTGCATCGGTGTGTGTCTAGCGATCCAATTGCTTGATAGCGCTCATGCTTCGTTCCAAGTCTGCTAATTATCTGCTCAGATAATTTTGCCATGCAGCGTTACTTCAATGCTAATTATCATTTGTTTCAGTATTCTGTACAAAACGAAGCTCCCCTTCATCCTTGTTTTTAACAAAACAGATGTGCAATCACACGATTTCGCTCTAGAGTGGATGCACGACTTTGAAGCGTTTCAGATGGCGCTTGCGTCTCATCAAGGAACAACGGATGAAGATGGCGAACCTACTTACATGAATAGTCTCATGAATAGCATGAGCCTTGTATTAGACGAGTTCTACAAACATTTGAAGGTCAGCTAAAAAGTCACATTTCTTGCTTCTTCACAATTGATGGCAACACTCCAGGCCGTTGGTGTGTCGAGTGTGACTGGAGCGGGTGTCAAAGAATTCTTCGAGGCCGTTGAAGCATCCCGCGAGGAGTACGAAAAGTGCGTTTCGCTCCACTTGTTTCCGCGTAGCACGGTTGTGTCTCATTATGTTCTCTTTTTCTGTCAGAGAATATATCCCAGAGCTTGCCCGAGTTCGCGCTCAGCGCGAAGAAACACTTCGGCAGACAAAGGAAGAATCAATGAGCAGGGTGATGAAAGACCTTGCAATTGACCGCGAGCGCAATCCTGAGGCTGCATTGCATGACCGATGGGACCAAGAGGATGAGGAGGAAGACGACGTTGAGGATGCGGATATAATCGATCGCAGTACGTGTTCAACATTTTCTTATTTACATGTTTAGCAATCGACGCTTGTGGTCCCAGGTGAGGAGCCGTGGCCCGGTCAATACATCGATCTTACGCAGACGCGGCGTAGAGCGGATGAGGGAATGTCTTGGCCTAGACCTACCTAGACTAGACGTTGTTCTTTCACAGAAGGTGAATCTTATTTTATTCTTATATTCTCTACATACCTTTCCCGACAGTTAAGGATTGATCGAGTTGAAGTATGTGCAATGGCGTTGTCGTGATTGATGCAAGATTTTGCACCCAGCACTCGTTGATACCGTAGGCTCTCCATATGCCTGCTCTCATGTTCAATCGCGACTTGTGCCATCGTTGATATCCACGTCCGGGCGCTGTGATGGAGCAGGTCTCTGATGTCGTGCGCAGGCTCAGTTCCGTCTGCCAGTACCGGCTGAGATACGTAGCTGGAGCTAAGTATAGGACCAATTCACTCCTCTTTCCCTTTCCACACTACCTCATCAGCTCATCAGCCCTCATCGCAACGTAGCAAAAGCCAAGCTTGGAAACATGGGGATGCTTCGCTCTCGTTGCTGAGATCTGTATTCGTGCACACTGCCTTATCAAACGACGCCATATCATCCACAGTGAAAGAAACAATCATCTGTTTAGGGACTTTCGTCAACCTATTCATCATCCATTGGAGTGGATACGCGAGGTATGTAAGGTTTTGCGGTTCCCTTGCGATTGCATGCCGATTGATCCTTGCCGGTTTGTGCTTTACAGCCCCGTAACCTGTTGGCTTTTTATCATCCTCATATTGAATTTTTACCGAAGAAAAATGTCTGAGAGAACGGCGCTTTTTCTCACCATGGTGCTCTCTTACCCTGAATTTTACCGGTCTTTCCCGCAAAAGGATTGCCTCCAAGTTGCATTAGGAGCGATGACGACCAAGTAACGAAGGTCCTTTCATCTGTCGCCTGCGAGACTCATCATGCGACATCGGCCGGATTATATTGCCTCCTTCATACTATTAAGTGATGCTTCACTGCCTCTCACCGAGTTGATCGAAATTCATCGTTCGTAGAGTCTCCGCTTTATCGATTTCGATTTCGTTGAGCAAAGCGCTCAGGCTTGATGCAGCCATCATCTAATGACTCGCCAGAAGTACTGACGGGCGCTGCGCTCAAGGACTTACGCCTGTTCTGGTGCATTAATTGGTGATAATGCGGTCGTAACCAGGGGGAATCCCGGAAACCTCCCCATCACAAAGTGAACCATGACAGCAGGTGATATGTAGGCCCGGATGCTCATGACGCTGCTGAGTGGGCTGAATCCTGCTGATCTCCATTCTGCGGGATGATTTGATTTTAGGGCATTTGCAAAGACTTGTTTGTTCTAATCTGCCTTTCACCTGTCCTTCAATGTCACCTTTCATGCGACAAATAAATTCCCCGTAAATATAAAATTTGAATTCCGTTCGAGTAATATCATTGTTTCTCAGCGACAGATCGATATCCTAGTGATCGATATGACCTGCACTGCAAATCGAGTATGGGATTTTTCCTCGGGCGTGTACTGGGCGTGTAAGAAGGCTGTGCCAAATGCTTCAAATTTTACGCAGGCTTGCACGTTAGCATATGTCACATACTCTGTTGAGCACACGTCAAGAGGATATAAAGCGGAAAGCTATAAAAGAAACTAGAAACAAGCCATTCGAGACTAACTACAATTACATAATCGACACTAACAAAACCGAGCCTTCCACACGCCCACACATTTCGTGTCTCCCATCGCCAACCTTCTCTTTTGAAAGATATCTCATTGTTTTCCTCCTTTCCCTGTAGCTGTACATTTAGCCGCGGCAACTTTGCCTCGAGCCTTCTCTGCGACGTGCACGTCCACCTGTACTAGTTCGTTCGTATTCACCTTGCACGCTTTTCTTCATGGAACGGTCAGCGCATATTCCAATGTCTCGCTGGACTCGGGAAGGCTGATGGCTTCTGTATTTTGGTGTTGGACAGATATTCCAAGCTTGAGAAAGTTGGTAAGTCCTCACAGTGCCACGACTACATCGCATGTCACTGATTAGCGTGTTGTAGGCGAAGGTCTGTTTCGTACTCGCTTTCCTTTGGGTTCATCGTAATCAAACGACATTCTTTGGGACCATTCACTCTTGCTAGGAACGTACGGCGTTGTCTACAAAGCGCGCGACGTCGACACAAACCAGATCGTAGCACTCAAGAAGATCAGGCTCGAGGCGGAGGACGAAGGAGTGCCCAGTACCGCTATCCGCGAAATCAGCCTGCTAAAGGAGCTCAAAGATGAGAATATTGTCAGGTGCACCTGCTGCTCACTCTCTGCGACTCGCATCATTCATCTGTCATCCTCGTGGCGTAACATGCAGACTACTCGACATAGTCCACGCGGACCAGAAACTCTACCTAGTGTTCGAATTTCTCGACGTGGATCTTAAACGGTACATGGAACATGGGAATTCAAGTGGTACGCCGCTCACACTTGACATTTGCAAGGTTAGTATTTTGCCTGCTTCTTCTGGTCCAAATTGCTATATTTCTGAAGCGAGTGGCGATTTACGCGTGTGTTACGCGTTGTCGCGCTTTCAAATTGTGATATCTCTTTGATGAAGTGCAGGGCGTATGACACTCTTGTTCGGATTGATGTCTCGCTATCGGCGTCAGGCGCCCGACATTTCACGTTGAGGGTGTTCATCACGTGGTTTGGAACACGACGTCACCTGGTCGTGGCTTCATTCCTGCCTTTTTGATTCATTCTCAAATAATAATCTTCTCATAGAAGTCTGTCACAAGCCCACCGATGCTGATATGCTATTGACAGAAATTCACTCATCAATTGACATCTGGTCTTTTGTATTGCCATTCACACAGGATCCTGCACCGTGACCTCAAGCCACAAAACTTGCTCATCGACAAGCACAACAATTTGAAACTCGCTGATTTTGGTCTCGCGCGAGCTTTTGGTATCCCTATGCGAACATACACTCACGAGGTCGGTTCATCTGCGAAATTCATTCCTTCGTATGCTGTGCTGAGTCAAATGACAGGTCGTTACACTCTGGTACAGGGCTCCGGAAGTCTTGCTTGGTTCCCGCCAATATTCTACGGCGATAGACATGTGGTCCGTTGGCTGTATATTTGCTGAAATGGTCATGAGGGGCAATCCTCTATTCCCTGGAGACTCTGAAATAGACCAAATATTCAAGATTTTTAGGTGCGATGCATTTTACCATGAGCTTTACCTCCACCTGATAGTATCTTTGATCGATAGAGTTCTTGGCACACCAAATGAGGAGGTCTGGCCTGGAGTCCGATTATTGCCTGACTACAAGCCTACATTTCCACAATGGGCCCGACAAGATCTTGCTGACTATGTGCCATACCTCGACAAGACGGGAATTGATCTGTTGGTTGTAAGTATTTTTTCTTTACTTGTATCGTCTCTGTCACGAAACCATCTTCCCTCAGCAAACATTAGCGTACGATGCTGCCAAACGCATCTCGGGTGCGTATTTGCTTCGACGGGCCTCTGCACAGTAGACTAATTACAAATTTACGAATAGCAAAACGCGCCATGGTACATCCGTATTTCAACGGTTATTGCCCTGAATGATGCGCCGCATCGCCTTTCCCTTCTCCACGCTACATGTCAGCCATGTCTCGCTACCAATATCCTTTCTCCCAGCACGATATCCATTTATGTTTGCGATGACGTATTCTACAAAGACAACCTTACTCGAGTGCGTTTGTTCGCTTCGTTTGTATGTTTTTTTTAGTCGGCTGCACTTTCCTTCATCATTGTCCGATTTTCATTCCACTGTTCTACCTCCCGCTTCTCTTTACCTCTCCATCTTCTCCGTTTTGACCTGTTTCGCCTTATGTCGAATATCCCAGACGAATATATCTGCTGAATGGATCTATAGTACAAGCTCACTCACTCTTGCGATACGGCGCCTTTAATGATAGTAAATTGCAAGTATAGCATTAGTCAAGTGTTCGTGTTCTTACAAGCTACCATGACTTAGACTGGTGACCGAGCTTCTAGATAACAGGCGCAGTGACGGACAAGTTGAGTACTGTGTAATCTACAAGAGTCTACAAGTAGACTATCCTGTGAGTCGGAGGCCAGACCTACATAATATACGTACAGTACGGACGACATTGGCCTTCGACGTTAGCAGTCGTTCTTTAAATATTATCGTTATTTTATTTCTCACTTCATAAGTGACAGGCATCTGTGGTGTAGTGGTTAACATCGAGTCTTCCCATACGATATGGCTTGGTCCCGGGTTCAATTCCCGGCAGATGCATCTCCAATGTATTCCATTTTTTTTTTGGTGGTTCGCTTGTTTAAAAATATTACATAATACTCATTGACATCCTTTCGTGCATTGTTCACGGTGAGTTCGAGTCTCCTTTGCAGACCTTACACAGAAGACAGTCGTTCTGTATGAGTTCAGGCATTTTCTCTCAGACTTGACTTGACTTGACTTGCCTTTTGCGTCCATCCAAACTCTGCCGCGCGTTGCAGATCTCCCCCAGTGAAAAGTCGGATTGTTCCTTGAGTGCCATGGGCAGAAACAGTACGCCTTCATTCACGTTTATTGATCTTCGCAGCTCAGTCTCTATGATGAAGAATCTCACAAGCCAATTCCTCTTAAATCGAGTACGAGCTCATGTCGCCATGTCGCTTATAGCGCGAATTGACTTGGGTATAGAATTGAAGAAAGACCCAGGCATTCCCCGCCTCCCTGATATAAAAGTCCGGAATGCCGAGAAACAACGCTCTCACGCAGTTCGTAGTATTTCATCTTCCATACTTTGGTCATGCCATCTCTCATGACCTGTATCGCTTGCAGCTTCCATTGCACTCGAAAGATCCTGATTCGACAATGGCATCTGAGCCTACGCTATCATCCCTCGCAATGCTAGTAACTTCGTATCCTTCTGAATTTCCTGATGCTACTCAAGATCCGTCGCCCTCCGGACGGCAGCAAAAGACAAAGGAGCAGCTGCGAAGTCACTATATACGTACGTTACACAAAGTCATAGATGATAGCGATGTCATTGTTCTCGTTCTCGATGCACGAGATCCGGAGGGATGTCGGAGTAGGCTTGTGGAAGAAGAAGTCCGAAGGCGTGAAGGTGAGGGCAAAAAGCTAGTCTTTGTCCTGAATAAAATTGGTATGTTTTCACTTTTTATTATGAATCTCCCTTGATGTCTGTCTTGAATGGGGAGTGGTGGGTGTATTGCCATCTACTTGATCCACAGTGCCAATTGGCTCTTGCGATGAAGACTCAATATATCCGGGATTTTATTTCGTCTGCCGATGTGACGCTTACCAAATCGACCTTTTTTTCCCAACAGATCTCGTACCTCGACAAAATGCTCTCGATTGGTTACGCTATCTCCGTCACAGTACACCCACTCTTCCATTCCGCTCTTCAGCATCTCACCAGCGCACAAATCTGTCCTCATCAACTGCACCTGCGCTTATGAGACTGCTGAAAGCTTACAAACCGAGCGCAGCACAAAGTATAACAGTCGGCGTCGTTGGTTACCCTAATGTTGGAAAGAGCAGTCTAATCAATACGTTGAAACGGTCAAAAGTGAGTTCCGGTACTGGTCAGGGAAAACTGGTACAATTGTGGATATGTTCCATATTGCGCATTCGATTACTTTTCGGTTCTTCCACCAGTCCAACATTTGTTAGACTGATCAGATCGAAAATAACCTCCATCTCCTCTGTGGCTGTCGCTTCGAAGAGTTTATATTTGCCTCCTACTTTTGCTTTGACGATTTTTGACAACCCTGACTTTCAGGTTTGTGCGGTGGCATCCCAACCGGGGCATACCAAGGATCTTCAACCAATTCAGCTTGAACGAGGCCTGCGCATTGTCGACTCCCCCGGTGTGATCTTCGACGACGAAATGGAAGATGGAAAGGGCAACCGTAAGGGTAGCGTCTTGTTGCGGAATGTGGTCAAAGTGGAAGATGTTGATGATCCAGTTGCCGTTGGTAAGTTAATCCGTACATCGCCATATGCCCCGCTGACACCGATCGTACTGCAATTCGACGCCATTCAGTTGAAGAGGTGCTGAGACGGACCGACCGAGAGAAGATACAAAAAATCTACAACCTTCCTGAGTTCGGTTCTGCGCTTGAGTGCCTAACAATGCTGGCATTGAGCACTGGAAAACTCTTGAAAGGAGGCACACCTGATACACTTGCCGCAGCACGTCAGGTCTTGACCGATTGGAATCACCAAAAAATATCCTTCTTCACCTCTCCGCCCATTATTCATCCTTCGTTGATTCCTTCAACCGTGTCGACCTCATCCGGTAAGCACTGCAGCGGTTTTTACTGGTTATCTAGTTTAACCGGATCTTCCCTTTACTGTTAAGGTCAAGGACAGATAGCACCAGGTGCGGAGTCGGTTGGCCAGGCACAAATCATTTCACAATTTGGACCAGCTTTCACTCTTGAGGGTTTGTTCGGTGAAGCTGATGAGCAAGTCGTGAGTAATTCCATGGAAGGTGTCGAAGACGATGCTCTGCATGCAGAAAGCATGGAAGGGATGGACATGGAAGAAGGGTAAGTAGATGTAATCCTTATTCGTTCCAGTTGATGACAGAACTGGCGCTAATGAGCTAGGTGACCACTCAATCCATGAATCGCGCCATCATCTCCGATGTTTTGCTTCATCTACCCCTCTCTCTGGCTTGACTACGTATAGCGAACAAATGGAAACGGACACATTGCAATCGCGACATCAAAATCCGCGCAAACGCTCAAGGTCACCCAACCCGACAGAGGGAGAACTCGAGCGGGAGACAGGATTGCGACCCCCCAAACGCTTGCGCAAAGCAATGAGCGCACGGGCAGGGGAGCCTGTGGCTGGACTGCTGGGTTCGAGTCGGAGAACGGCGAGGTTGGACAAGAAGAAAATGAAGAAGGATGCGAGGAGGGTTGCAAGGGTTGCTGTTGGCGCTGGGAGCGGCAATGGAACAATGGAGATAGATGACATGGGTGGCCTGGGTGGCACATTTATGGCGGAGTAGGGGACCTACCGTTGTAGATGCTATCACGTAGGTTGTTGCATGACGACGCATTAAGTTACCACTGATAGTCATACGGCAGATGCACGCGTATGATGTATAGACTGCCAAATCATCAATGTATTCGTCCCGGACATGATCGAACACAGAGGTGTGATACTCTTCCGTGGCACAAAATTTTTGCCACATAGAACCATCAACGCAGATGGCAATGCCTGCCACTCGTGTGATGTGCAGCCTCATTGAGAGGCTGCGTAGAAGGCTAGCTTGCACCTCAGGTGCCACTTTCTGCTGGGGGTTTTCGTTCACTGCTCGAACCAGCCGTTTAGATCGGTATGACACTAACTTCCCGGTGGGCCTCCACCTCCCAATTCAGCCTAATCGGTTCGCACAACCGCTCACATTCTGGCATCAGTGGAACTAATTAGACACGAAGGCAATGGCCACACCGATTACATCGCAAAACCTCTCCGATCCCGTACCACCCACGCGCTTCTCAATTTCCCGGCAAATTCCGCTGCGATTTGACCAGCTCATTCAAGACAATTTAAGATCCATCTCAAGCTGTCACACGCAGGGTCTGTGCAGACGCATGTTGGCGCTTCCAAGTGGTGGCGCCGCACAGATACTCATGGTCATCCAAGCTTTGTTTGGCCTCCTTCAACCCTTACGGCGGCGCATCCAGAATCGCTTCGCTTTGTCTGCCAATATTCAACCACTGGTGGCATCCGCCCTTCGCCACAACAGTCACGTCAGGTTATAAAATACTCGCTTCGTTTTCTTGGATGCCTAGCAATCGTGTCGCCCTCATCCGAACGCCTTCATCGTCCACTTTTTTTGGATTTCTTTTCTATTATCATAAACAATGTTCAGCATGCTGTCTTTGAACCCCGATGACCTAGTGCTTCAGTAGGTTGTCGCTATGCTGTACTCAGGATATGCAACTGAGTGATGACTTTGGCAGCCCACCGTGGTCAGATCTCCTCTCCGGGCCCCTCGCGGAGGTATCTTCTATCTCTGGAACAATTCGGAGTTCAGAGGCCGTGGTCCGGGCTCGTGCAAGATTGGATGAAGAAAGGGAACATTTCGCTCGCTGCGTGCAGGTCCTCCATGCGCGACGAAATCAATTTTGCCCCGCATGTCTTCTCCCAGTGGAAATCTTGGTCAACTGCTTTAAATGTCTATCTGAGACTGATCTTTGGACAGGTGAGCGTTTCTCATATTCCCAGAGCTTAGTGTGGACTGATTTTTAATTATGGCAGTAACGGCCGTCTGTCGCCGATGGCGGGAAGTGGCCGTGGAATGTCCTTCCCTCTGGAATGAAAATTGGAAGTACGAATCCCCACAATTGCTGGAGCTTTTGTTGGCCCGGTCAAAGCCATTGCCTATCGATATATCTTGGAAACAGTCCCCGAGTCACGAAGATGAGCAGGTCGAAGCGATACGACTCGCACTGACCGAGATTTACCGAGTCAGATCCATCAAGCTCGATGGGAACCGGGATCTCATTTCCAAGATTTTGCCTTTCTTCAATACAGACGCAGAGACGCCATACCTTCAAGTTCTGCATCTCCAAGAGCGCGACGACCATACGCTTACGGGTTCCGAACCCTTTTTCCATCCAGATATCCCTTTCCTCTCAGCAACGGGGCTGAAGAGTGTCAAGATTTGCGACGTGGCTGTACGGATGAATCAACTGCGTCTACCGAATCTCGTGCAGTTGCATATTGAGCTCAGCTACCGAATCGTGATGGATGCGGTATTTAGTTCGTCCACGGAGTTGCTCGAGATGCTGGGAAGGATGGTGAACCTCCAGGACCTATATCTCAATATTGGTCCACCACTCGCGCCTCCTCAGTTGACCGATCCTTCCTCATTCGCTGTTGACCCTGAAGTGGTAGCATCCCTCCCATGGCTTCGCACCTTCCAACTCGTTATTCCCCATCAATCCGCCTGGATCACCCAACGTTTCATCCTCCCTTCAGACACTCTTCTCTCTTTAATTGTCCATAATATTCCAGCCGGCGAAGCCTCGAACCTATGGCGCTTAGTTCCCAAGTCTACTTGTGGTCACGTTCAATCGAACGCAGCGCTAAAGACTCTACGCCTACAAGATCACGTTAGCGGGGAAATTGTCATCAGTGGCTCTCCTCTCGTCAACGATCGCGCCATATTGGCGAACGCAGGATTCGAATTCATTTTCGCATTTAAGAAAGACGTGGTGCCCGATATATTAATGCCCATATTAATCGCCCTAGGATTTGATAGCCTTCTGAAGGCTTTCACCCTTGACGATGTTTCCTTCTTGGAGGCAATGGAGAATAATTGGGTCTATCCACAGGCCCCACAGCGACTTCCATGGAGAGGACTGTCCAGTCGTCTCCCATCCATCCGTTCCATCCACCTCCGCGATGCTACCACCACGAAGCTCTTTTTAGAAGCTACGGACCCAGTCAACGTCGATTGCAACACTCCGGACACGCCCGGGCTTGAGGAGTTGCCGACGTCGTTCTTCCCGAACTTACGACAGCTCAGCATTGCCTCTAGACGACCCGATTATGAGACACAACTTCGCCTTCGCAGTGGACGCGAGCCACATCATGAGAATAGCGACGAGCTGGTGGAGTGGGCAAAAAATAGGCACGAACGGGCCGGCGTGAATCCCATACAAGAAATCGCTTTCTGCGATTTTGGCGACGGACTCCTTCCGCCATATGTGAGAAACGATCTCGCCAAGCATGTGTCACAGATTTGTTGGGGAGGAAAGCTGCACTCGTCAGCGGACCTACTGGATGACTCTCTCGAGTCCTAGCATCTTGATTCTTGCCTACGGGGCGCCTTGCGAACAGTATATGGGCGTGCAGCGTACTTATACAGGACGTCCATCTTTATTGTCTATCAAGGTCTCGCCAGCCTCACCGTCAGACGGACTAAGCTTCTTTTCCTGGGGATGCAGTATTAGACATGTACAAATACTTGTTAAGATCCTTGAGATGTCCGTATCCTGAAATATATGCATTTGCGTACTTTCATCATGCGTGACGACATAAGATACACAATGATTAATTAGAACGGAGTGGGTGTGAAAATGAGCCAGGTTGTAGGATAGTTGACCAGTGCGGACTCTTGGAACGTTGATACACGGGATGCAGGGCCTATTTGGCCAGCATGTGCGGACTATGCGATGTTGATGCGATGGGTCCTTGATCCAGAGGAAAATGACATACGGTCAGGGCATCAGTATATGCGCACCTGCAATCGGCCTGTTCCTCTTTGCGCTTTCTCCTGGCAACTTACCGTTTTCTCTAGCTCGCGTTCCCTAGAATACTTTAATAGAAATAACGGGTCTGCGCATGTGCGTCACCGCCAACTTCTGCACGGCCTTGCGACCTAGAAGATCGCTGCCGGCCAGGCAAGCAACGGAAGCGCAGACGCTGTGGTCACCTCGACGAAAGGGTTAGAGCCGATGGATCAATTTACGTGTTGCTGCTGGAATGGCAGGGAAGCTGTCTTACTGCGAATTCATGCAAGAAAAACTTTAACGAGCATCCCGCTCACGTACTAGTCAAGCAGAGTCAAGCTCCTATCGGTTATGATTCCTTCTAGTACCTTAAGACGTATGATTCAATCTGACTGTCTCAGTGCAATGCTCGAGCAATAGTACAAATGTAGTACATGGACAAATAACCTGGAAAGTCCTCAGTCGGCGGCTTTGAACAGAAAAAACCGCAGAGCCGAACTCACCTTTAAATGTGTATCAGGTTTCAGCTGCTCTCCCCACGTTCATAGGTGTTTGTCTGACGGGCTGCGCATTCTGCACGAGCGGTTCTCTCTCTCCAGAACGGTCGTGGTGTTCATCTTCCTTGTGAGAGCGCGAACAACGACACGAGCAGAGGTGCTGGGTGCAATCGTGCCCTGCTCGATCAAAAATCAGAGCGCTCAGACTCTGGAAAATGGAAACGAGAAGAACACACGTATGGATGCCCAGTCGTTGCAGATACCAGCGCACACGCCGGCACAGGCGATGAGGACTGTTGAGCAACAGACACCTATTGGTTCATCGGACATAGAGCGGTGAAAGCAAGTTTATTCTGGTAATTGTTTTGCAGTTTCGAACTGCTGAGGTTGAGTGGACGACACGGAGATCTGAGGCCGGATATTTATTACATAATTTAATACTTTGAGCCGTGCCAACTCCGCAAGGCAACTCGTGAGGCTTCCTCGACGCAAAGTTCGCTTCCTCATTCTTACAAGTAACTTGAAATCAAATCAATTCGAGGATACATGGTGTGCGCGTCGCTGACTTGTTAATACAGGATTCAGACTGACCGGCGAGAGAGGAGGGAGACTGAGACTGTGAGCGGCTGGCAGTGATCATTGAGTGGTGCCGGTTGATTTTTGAAACATGTCTATATATAGAGCGCGAGACGTCCTGCAAGGTTGAAGTGCATCATGGACAAGGCCTATAAATCTTTACCCCGAAACCCGTCCGCCGTTACCTCCCCCCATCACAACCCACTTTCTCCTCCCCGACGTGTTTTCCAACTCGACGGTCTGCGCCAGCCTCTCCGCGCCGCTCGTCGTTCGCGTCGTCTCTTTCTTCTGCCCTCCTCCCGAATTTCAGATTCCTAAAGGCCTGTCTCCACTAAATGCGTCTCCAGTCATTCCTTAAATTAGATACCCGCATACCGTCCGCGAACATGCGTGCGCTTTTCATCGCGTCTCTCGCTCTTGCCGCGGTCGCCCAAGACCGCACGACGGAGCAGGGTGAAGCCGCCATCAGCAGTGAGTGAATTGTCGCCATCCTTATCTGCACCTCTTCCCATCTCAACATGGGGCATTCGTAGACGGTACGCAGGAGTGCACGCCGTACTATTACGCGGCCTCCGCTAGCCAGATAAGCAAATTCCCCACCATCTGGACGCCCGCCACTATTCTCTCCAGCGATACGGCCGCTCAGGCAAAGTGGAACAATATCTCGGGCAGCATTCCTACCAATATCCTGCCTAGGGGTACCAACCTGGGTAATTTCACCAACGTGACCTACGACACGGCAAATGATCCCGCCTGCTGTGAGTCTGTCGCTTTTTCATAGTCTTTTCTTCATTATTCCCGAGTTCGACATCGCGTTACGCGTGTTGCGCTTGCTGTCGAGAAGTTGTCGAATATGGGGAATTTGAGGCATTGTACTCCCATCCTATTGTGGCGGACGATCTAGAACCGTTCGAGGAGCGGTTTGCTCCGAGTCCTAATCCGTCAGCCGCCATCAATATTTATTCTGATCGGCGCTTATATGACGTAGGGTGGACCGTACACCAATGCACAACGCCCAAGCTCTCCGGACTGTCCCCCGACGTCTCGAGTGTCCCAGAACCGAAAACGATGGGATATGGGTTCGATGATGGGCCAAATTGCACACACAACGCGTTTTACGACTACTTGCAGAGCCAGAACCAAAAGGCAACTATGTTCTTCATTGGAAGCAACGTTATGGATTGGCCGCTCGAGGCGCAGCGCGCGCTTGCAGATGGGCATGAGATTTGCGTCCGTAAGTGCCAATCCTAGCATACTCTAGTGTGTGTTGTGCTGACCCGCCAGGCATGAAGACACATGGTCACATCGCTATAGTGAGTAATCCGCTAGAAGCCGTTCAATCAGAAACGGGGTATTCAATTTCGCACAGTGACTTCATTCTCGAGCCAGGATGCCTTTGCCGAGCTCTATTACACGGTATGTCTCAGTCTGTTGTGCTTCGTGGACATAGGGACTCGCACTGATTTTTAACATAGATGCAAGCGATCAAGCTCGTCACCGGTGTCACCCCCACCTGCTGGAGGGTGCGTCTTCCTCTCCTGTTTCATACCTCTGTTTTAACGTCCTCTTGGTCAGCCTCCGTTCGGTGATGTTGACGTGAGTTTACCCTTCTCTTAAGCACATCTTTCACATGCTGATTATCACACCAGGACCGTATCCGAGCAATCGCCAATGCACTCGGGTTGCAGACCATCATCTGGAAGTTCGATTCCAATGATTGGCGCAACGGCGTAGGCGGTGTGACTCCGCAGGATGTCGATAACAATTACATGGCGTTCATCAACAACGCGTCCACTGGCAAGTTTGATACCGTGCGTCTCTTTCCCCTTCACATCTCCGTCACATTCCCTTCTGCCATGCGGTCTGATATATTCGTGATATAGCAAGGTGGAATTATGCTCACGCACGAATTGAACAATTTCACAATGTCCGAGGCCGTCAAGTTTTACCCGCAGCTCAAGAGTGCTTTCTCGGTCAGTCCGACCTTTCTTGATCTATTGACCAATCCGTTGCTGAGACCAGATTTACTCTTAATGCAGTACCTTGTCCCTGTCGGTGTCGCCCTGAACAAAACTCAGCCCTACGTCGAGACTAACTACTCCCTTCCGACGTTTGAACAATGTAGGCTTGCAATTCCATCTTTTCATTAGCCGCAGGATTGAATTGGTCACAACAGACATTGCCGGGACGATCAGCACGAATGGCTCATCGAATTCATCCTCGTCTGGCTCTGCATCGCAGAGCAAGAAGAATGCAGGCGTAGCGACGGTCAGCATGCCGCACGCTTATTGGGCATTCCTTGGTGGTGTTGGGCTCTTGATGGGCCTTGCACTCTGATACCCATTGTTCCCCTCTCGCGTGCTCCTTTTCCAACCGGATGAAAGCAGCGAGCTCATGCGTCTTACTCTACCTCCACTCCCCTCCCTTCACTTTTCGCGACAACGAAAGGACTGGACTCCTGTTCCCACCAGAGTTGCACGAATCATCGCCTTGGCGGACATTGTTGTCGTGTTTTTTTGTCGTTATTCACAGTATAGCAACCACAGTATTTGAGGTGTGTCCTACTTTCCAGTCACCACCAAGCTATCGTCGATCCACCTGTTCAATGTCTCAAGTACAAATTCTATATAAAAAAACTAAATGAGTATGCTATACGACGTACATAACTTTTGAATGTTTGAACAATCATGGCTTGTTGAAAACGTAGCCAGTTTTGTGTGGAGGTTGAATCGGAGATTTTGATCAATATTTTTGCTATTAATTGCTATGCCTCGGGCGGGGCTTGGCGGTGTCGCATGACGTATTTGTATCCGCTGGGCTGTGCGCCACTGTGTGCACCCCGCGGAAACAGTGACAACAGCGCTCGTACTAGACGATGGCGCTTGTGACTTGCCTCTTCGTCTTCTCACCATCGTATCCTAGCTGTCATACGTTGACCCATTGAACAAAGGTATTCGAATTTTCAAGCAGACTCTTTCCCGAACAACTCGATCCCTCATTCAAGAGGAAACTCCTTTTGGGCATTGACTCGAACACGGTCCTCTGATCAAGTCTTCAGGAGGTGTGTGGACTTTTTGCTTGATTAGGACTCGGAACGATAGCGGTTTTCGGAGTTCAACGTTCATCGCGAGTACTTGACAAGTGGAATGGATGTCCATGCTCATGCTCTCCTCGTTGTCTACACAGAGAACCCTCTGAGCATTTCGCGCGAGCTGACTCAAGCCTGAGCGCAGAGCCTCGGAAACCCATTCCGTACACGAGCGAGCACGCTGCGCCGCGTACCGTATACAAAGCAGGGACGGGATCTCCTTCACTTGGGTGTCTTGAACATACGTGCGTTACTTGACAGCTCGAACATCCCTGTTCGAATTTCTCCCGACCTAGTCGAAGCAGTTTGAACAACAGTGAAAGATCATGGCAAATTGGTGCGTCCCTCCTGTCATCCATTTGCAAGATGACGAGATTGCTGAATGGAAGTTGCTTGTTCCTTCTCCTTGTCTTCGCGCATATATGTCCGTCATACCCGTCCCGTCAAACGTTTCGAAATTCAGGATCGACTTGATGGCGCTCACGCTTGTGCGTTCCTGAGAATTTATTTTTTTGTGCTGAGCTCCTGTGCTGATTGTTGGTCCATGGGTTTGGTACTTACATATTGGTGGCGGTGGTGTTCGGTGCGCTTCGGGGGTGTGATAGACGTTGACGGTGTGCATAGCAGTCATTGTTAGCATCGCTGTCTGCGCGAGGCGCATCTCGGGATTCATCAATGCGACTAAAGAATCGTTGAGTAATCTTCCTTCACCCCCTTCTGCATTTTCAAGGCAAAATCAACGCCCTTCTTACGTATGAATATTTTTTGTGGGGGTCTATTGTATAGGTTGAAAGAAAAAGGATGGGTCGTATCGGACAAGGGTGTGTCCGTGAAGACCTCCAAGCGGTTTGACCGCGAAGACTACATCGACGCGACGCAGCGGTACGTTTCATTCGCCTTGAAACCGACACCGACTGCAAACCTTTGCTCATTCTTTTTATATATAATAATTAACTGATGTATGTGCGACTGTTGCAGAGGCATAATGAAAGCGATGAACGCGTCCAAATATGGGCCCACTGAGGATCCGGGCGCCAACAATTCCGCGCAGACTCACCGTCGCCACGCCGCGTCGGGCAGCGTGGCGAGCCTGAACGGAGATGCGCCTTCCGACGGCAACGGCAATGGAAATGGAAATGTGGATAAGAAAAAGAATGGAGTTTTGCGTCGTCGCCCGAAGTGACCTGTATCATATATGGAGGCGCGTGGGCATTTTGACGGCTATCCACGGACCAAGAGGGGTTCTGATTTTACCATTTTGTATCACTGTAATGGTGTAGGTGTGGTGATAGTGAAGTTCGGTGTTTTTTGACCAGTGTTTTTCCGTCTGTTTTCGCTGTCCGTCTCTCTCTCGTCTCTTGTTTATTCGTAGCAGCTACATTATTTATTGTCGGCGACTCGGCAGTGGGCCGTGGTATACATGGAGAATTTTTCAAAGTATATACACGCGCGTGTGTGCATTTTCTGGGGCTAGTATTGTTGGCAGAAGTACTTCAGCCATCTGACCATTCGGCCGGGCAGAATTGGTATTGCCGGCAGTTGGCACTTGGCGGAATGCGCTGGGCAGAATTTGGCCCAAATACCACAACGCGACAGTGCGTAAGATCACACGGGCCCATCCGAGGACCGAAATCTTCTGTGGGCCTCGTACCTCCTCGTATTATGCGCACGTCATATGCGGCGTAAGCGTCAACTTTGAGCGCCCCCATTGCATGTCAGTAGATACGACAACTGATACCAGCAGGAGAAGTCACCGTATGTTTCTAAAATTTGCGATCCTGAGACGATATAATGCACGAGGACAAAAACTATTTTCTTCCGTGTGAATGGCTTGGTCCAAATGATATGTATCTCCCAGGTCCCCGGCTGTCCAATTTTAAAAGGAAGTCCCGAAGGACGACGACGATGCCAACAGCTTTGATTCTGTAAAGCCGCAGAGATGAATGCGAATGGGATTGCGAGAATTTACCAGTAAGATATCGTTCCCCAGATATGCCTGGGAAAGATGTTTCGACTTCACGCAGAGTAGATTGGGTCGCGCTCATTTTTAGGGTAGACGTGAACTGCAGCGATGAATGTCAATGCGTTGCCATACTTATAATACCGGAAAGCCAATGAGGACCCCGCTGTTCCGCCAATGGTTCAATCAGGTGCTCTGCATAGGCCTATCTGTGCAGCTGAGCAAGCTTGATATACCGATCACGCCATGGCAGGGTTCTGCGCTAACAATCAAACGAAGCAAGATGGACTTGACATGGGCCCGGAGAGTCATCGATAGAACTGAGGTCGAGGTGATGAACATTAGCATACTCTCAATCATGATGACTGAACATTGCAAGAAATATGATTGTGCCTGTGCAAAGCGTCAAAAAAGGCCACCGTATTCGCGCACCAATCGGTGTGATAACCACGGATCCATTCCCAATTCCACATCAAAGCGTTCACGCACTGACCACCGGTCACATGAACTTCTCCAAGCGGGGATAGACAGTATCAATAGCTCGAATTTCTGTCTCCCGCCGCTCGAGTCTGGACAGGCCGGCGTTCTCAAGTACCACGCAGGCTCAAGCTCAACATCAGGAAAACTACAAAATAACTTTGTACTTATGACACTTTATGAGCTTATTTGTAACCAATTTGTAACTTACTCACTTGTTCAAGCTTGCTGATAGAGACCTGTCTAGCTTAGCTTGTTACTTTCATAGCTTCTGGGGCTCTCAAGATGCACAAGTAGAGAGCGGGTGGATTACAAAGTAAGATTGCATAATCCGTAAAAGGAATATCAGGTTCTTGCCTGATTGGGGGTTTGAACCTGGCATCTCACAAGCACAGCCACTGCAACATGTCGTGACACTCTTGCCCATTGCACCACATGTGCTATATCTATGTATGAAATAATATAATAATATACACTCTCTTTCGACTTTTCCACTCTTCAATTAGACTGGATTCATTTTCTCTTCATGCATTTCTTATGCACAAACATGTATCAAATATGTTAGAGAGACTGTAAATATTATCTTCTGATACATGTTTNTGCATAAGAAATGCATGAAAAGAGAAAATGAATCCAGTCTAATTGAAGAGTANAAAAAAAAAGTCGAAAGAGAGTGTATATAATTATATTATGTCATATATAGATATAGCACATGTGGTGCAATGGGCAAGAGTGTCACGACATGTTGTAGTGGCTGTGCTTGTGAGATGCCAGGTTCAAACCCCCAATTGGGCAAGAACCTGATATTCCTTTTACGGATTTTGCAATCTTACTTTGTAATCCACCCGCTCTCTACTTGTGCAACTTGAGATCTTGAGAGCCCCAGAAGTTACGAAAGTAACAAGCTAAGCTAGACAGGTCTCTATCAGCAAGCTTGAACAAGTGAGTAAGTTACAAATTGGTTACAAATAAGCTCATAAAGTGTCATAAGTACAAAAGTTATTTTGTAGTTTTCCTGATGTGGTCGAACACGAAGCCCCACCGTGTAGAAATGATGGGTGAAGAGAGTGAATGCGCACCTTGTCGGCTGACAGCAAGTGGTGTTGCGATGGGATGGGATCATGCAATGTCCTAGATTAGATCTGATCTGATTAGATGAAGTGCGTGTATCGGAGGGCCGTGCGGTATCCCTGCATGCATACGAGATGGTCCACTGTCGGCCACAGGTGAACTGTCGCGAACGGGAGTCTTGTCATTCGCTGCATTGGGACGCGTAATGTTTGGAACCAGAATATCAGACACAGTTGGGGGCTGGAAACGTAGACTATATTAATATTGTTTGAACGATTGTTCATGTGGATGGATCGGCGGGGGAGAGTTCACGTTCAAAACGTCGGGTTCGGAGGTGGAGGTTGTCTCTGCCTCCGAGTGGATCCTTGAATTTTGAAAATTGATGAAATGAAATGGTGGGAGGGAGGTTGGCAAAGTCGTCGAGGTGGCTGGTGTTCAGATGTGCAGAAATCAACGTTCAATGTTCAACATTCGACGTGCAAGGCGTTCGGCGCGTGCGAGTTGAGTGAATTGGCCTGTTGGATGAAGTTAGTTTTGAAGCTCTAGCTAGCGTGAAGATCGAATACTGGATGAGGATGTTAGTTCCTGTTACATTCTTGCAAGGGGATCGTCGCGCGCGCAGCGATCACGATCATGGGCAATCGAGTCGTCTGACGCAAGGTCTGAGTCAAAAATGTCCGCGATCGCCTTGGATACTTATGAGCAAGCAATGGATCATGCACATGATCCACGCATGGACCTTCTCAGGATTTCGAGAGCCCGCTGCCACATTAGAGCCCGCGCGTCTCGACTCTCGATTTTGCACACTTTGCGCACATCGCATCTGGATCTACTCCTTCACCGGACGCGGAATGGGTACATCGACACAACCCCATACTGAGTGCCAGATCGCAACCAGCTCTCCCTTCTCCTCCACACAAGTCAACATGTCCCCCGAATGACAATATCACGCTGGGCCCTCCGAAACCGTGCCACATAGCCACGCAGACACGACTCGCCGTGAGCGCGTGAGCACCAACCGAGGGGTATGTGCTCGAACTCCAAACACGATGCCCTCAAGTTCAGACCATCGCTATCTATCAGAACTCACCGCAGCAGTTATTGGCACGTTGCAGAGCAGGGGACCCGAGCATCCCCAATAGCACGAGATGTGCATATACCGCATATATGAGGCCTGCCGAGAAGGGTTGGTGGTGGTAGGGGCAGTATGGAGTGAGCAAGTATCGGACTCACCAAAACAGCGGGCCCGGGCATCTTTGGTATCATGACAATCGGGACATCTCCAGATTGCCAGATACTGTGATGGTGGCATGATTGGCAGTGGGGGCCGTTGTATTCATGATGGCAGTGTATGCGATTGCGAGGTGGTGAAGGGCGAGAGAGAAAAACGCACAAGTCAGAAAACCATATAGGGCGCGGCCGTAAAATGGACAAGTCGGAAATGGATATTAATTCGTATTTGTAGATACAGAGTTTGTGTTGGTAAGTACAGATTGAGAAAATGAATGGAAAAGATTTTCGAGGACTGAGAGCCCACAAATGATCTGTGGATGATCTGAAGAGGATCAGTGGATCAGCACGAAATCATGCACGAGCGTGATCTGGAGGTATGATTTCTGTGTTATTTCGGTGTGATTTGCTGACCACGGAGAGATCACGCCGTGTAGTAATTTTATCGTGAAACGCAGTGTTATGCCCTTCTCATTCTTCGCAGGGCTGGACCTCCTTCATAACCTCACTCGCTCAACCTATTGATTCTTGCAGAGACACCCGCCATTTCTACATCGTGCAATGCCAGGAAATGCTATCAACAATAACGAGAAGCTATTCCCCGTATTCGCTCGAAGGCTGTCTACTTCCACGCACCCGGTATCTTATATCGGGGCTGCTGATAGGCTGTCGGTATGGTTGAACTCATCGAAGGCGTATTACCCAGTTGCGAGGCCAAAGGTATGCGCTCTCCTTCCATTGCGTCGTCTCACCCCATAGCCATCCTGGCTTCCTCATCCGTGCATTCTAAATCCTCTGTCCTTCTGACACATTCAATTTCAGATTGTAGAGCTCCTCGAGGTACTCGCACCTCGCATAATTCTCATGTCTTCATGATATCTATTCATCTATGTTGTGTCTGAACAGATCGCCCGCACTACCGTTGAACGGGAGATACCCGATACTCCCCTCACTGACCTAGTGCGGGACTCTTCGCTATGTCCGCCGACAAAAGCCCCGTCCTTGAATGCATATACCAAGCTCGTGCGCACTGTCATGCCTTTCTACCACTTGTTCCCCGAGCTTGACCTACAACGTGAGTCTTCCATCCTTCTCTTTTTCGTTTTGGTGCACCGGTGCACCTGGACTTGAGTATGGCATGCATGCTGTCGTGAAGATATGTGGAAGTAATTGTAACAGTACGGGTTTGACCTCGAGTCCAGATATGCAGCATCTGTGTAACTCGCAGTTTCTCTCTGACTGAGTGCATACCGGCAACAAGCAAAATCTAGCCAAGATCGATCTATATCACCTACCTCTCTATTCAGGCCTATGCTGATAGTTATCTTATATGGTATTTAGAGCGACTACGAGTCTTGCTATCAGCCATAGGTATCGACGTTGACAGCATTCCCCGCCCAATAGTCAAAAAGGCGCGTCAAGCGCCCTCTACGTCGTTCTCGCCTTCCACGCCGTCCGTGCCCTCCATGTCGTCCGCACCTTCCGCAACGTCCGCGCCTGCCACAAGTTCTGCGCCTTCCACGTCTCCCGTACCCCCCACGTCTCCTGCACCCTCCAGGTCGTCCGAGAGCCGGGTCCCGGTAAGAACTTCGGCCCGCATGATCACGCCCGGCCTGCCAAAGGTCAAAGTCTCTACTGCTTCACCTGCTTCATCTATCAACCGTCCAACGCGGTCACCTTCCATGCATATCTCTGCTGAACTTATAGCGCAGCAGTCTCCCCAGCCAACCGCTTCCCCAGCCCCAGTCCCGAAATCTGACCATCCACCCAGCGCTGAGGCATCCAAGAAAGGGCCTGGTAAGGCCGCTGCTGTCCCGGAGCTCCCTGGGCCTCTTACCACAGATATACTGGGTTTGATTCACATGATACACGCTCGACGACCTCAAAATACCGACGCGCTTATGACTCCTGCTAAACAGCCGCCCACACCTGTAGCTGTTAGTGAAGGAAAGCACAGCCATTCATCGCCTATCATGCCGAGCAGCTCTGGCTCCGCTCAGCCTCAGGCTGTCGGATCGTCGATCGGCGTGCTCGTTGGGCTGCCGCGCCGCAACCAGACTCAGGAGCCAGCATCTACTCCAACAGGTCTTTCAATACCTTCCTCCATATTCACCACACAACCATCGTCCACCACCTCCCATCCCGCCCAATCTCCCCAATTAGTGTCAAAGCCCAAACCAAGGAAGAAACCGACCATATCCGGCAACCAACCAGACTTTATGATGCTCGACTTGGAGTGGTTCAAGCAGGAACAGCAGAAACAAGCATCGGCATCGACTACTGGTTCGGAAGTCGCGTCACCTGTACTGAACGTTGCTGCGTCGAAGACATCACCTTCTCTTCCATTGGCGCCTGCCGCAGTCGATGCGGAACCCGCAGCATCTCAGGCTACGACGACTGCAGATATATCCCACACTCCGAGTGTCGTTTCCTCTGCGGATGCGTCCACACCAGCCATGGTCCTCTCCGACTCTACAATGATACCACAACCGTCGACACACGATGCTATACCTCCAGCACCTAAATCTACGGCGCCGGACCTCGAAACGCCAATACCCCCTTCCGAAACTCTTCATCCCGCGACCTTCATCGCCCTCTCACGAGCAGCCACCCAGTCCTACTACAATCCGCTCTCCCACTCTGGCCAGCACATACACAAGTCCGTACAAGGACTTGAAGAGTGCTCGGAAACCGAGCTCGCAGCCCGCAGGCGCGAAAAAAGTTGCACATTTTCAATCGGCAGAGGATGGATGATGGGGTCCTCCCTGCTCCCGCTCCGGTTATTGCGAATGAATCGAATGTAGATAATGCCGCTCTTTCCAGTTCCGCGAGTCGCAAAGTCTCAGAGGATGCCAGCGGCTCAAAGAGTGTCAAAGGCGGGGCAGGACCGATAGATCGGGGGATTGATGGCCTAAGGGAAGGTGCTATTCCGTCGGACGGTGCAGATAGCGGTAATGCGGATGTACTTGGGGAGCCGCCATCTTCCACAGAACAGCTCTCATCTCTGGTAGAGGGCATAACGAGTATGGATGCGGATATGGGTACAGCACCAATGTCAAAGACAGTGTCTGCAGGAGATGTCCACATGGTCGTGGACCAACCTTCTGTACAGCTACCTCCAGATGCCTCCGTGCAGCCAGCGGCCTCAGCAAAATCGGAACCCCTTGCAGCCAGGGACAGGATGGACAGCGGAGAGGCTACGGAGAGCGCAGTGCAAGGCCCGGAGGTTGCGAAGAACGATCTCGTTTCTGCTGCAGCACCAGTTTCCGCGCCCGGTCTACCTGTAGGACACGTCACCTCAATTTCTTCGGCGGTCGACGTGAACAGGATGAGCGCTGAGCATATCAACCCGTACATGGCTGCCGACGCTTCTGATGACATGGATGTTGACTTGGATGAATGGATTATTATACCGCCGTCGTCGTCAACGCCGCCACAACCACCATCAATCGCGCAGGAAGTCGCGGCGGAGTCCGGAGAACAGACGGCAGCTGCTGTAGATGCTCCAATGGCGGTGCATGCGAGCGAAGGGGTAATATCGCAGGTACAGCAGGCCATAACGACACCTGAAGAAGGAACATCGCCTGTTGTCGAAGTGCCTTCTTCCTTGCAAATGGAGGATGGTGATTTGTCTTCCTCGGCGTCGCATTTTCAGGCGGAGCATGCGAAGGACCTCTCCATGGTTGGTGAGGCCAAGAACGATCAGGCGGAGATGGATCAACTTCATCCCTCCACTGAGTTTGACATAGTCCGGGAATCCGATGTTACGATTGGTACTCAAGTCAACGAAGATTCCATTGGATCTGATATGGGTATTGAACAAGGCGTAGAAAAGCCTAGCAATGTTGAAATGGAAGCTGCCGTCCCAAGCGAAGATGAGGGGGTTTCTGATAAGGCGAGATTCTACCTTCGTCACTTTGGACGTCCTTATACTAAATGCTTTTGATAGCCTATGCCGCAGCCAGAGTTACGACAATCACCTGTCTGCCTCACTCCATCAAATGAAGGCTCGATGGATATGGACTTAGGCTCCTCGTCTGTCGTGCCTTCAGAGCACCATGACGATTTTGCAGACGACGTTTTATTTCGCAAGCGCTCGCGATCATCCTCTGTTCCCCATTCGTCCATTTTGAGGCCTGCCAAGCGTCGTAGCTTGGCTCCTGATACTCTGATGCAGGAGACGGGGGACGGAGAAGCTGCGCAGGAGCTCGAGGAAAATGACCCTGCCGCGCCTGTTGCCGCAGAGCGGGAGGTAGCAGTGCCAGATACGGATGTCCCGATGCCTGACGTTGCGGTACCGCAACAGGAGATTCAGGTGGCTTCTCCGATGGATCAGCCTGAAGGTGAGCATGCGGGTGAGGGGGAGCGAGTTGAGGCTTCCTCTGTCTTTCCTGCTGTTGCGGACACAGTCGAGCCAGCTGGCATATCTCCCGCTATTCACGAGATGAGCCTGTCCCGTGCTTCTGAAAACCCCTCCGGATCAACAAGCGGCATAGTAGAGCAGCGTGCAGCGACTGCTGAAATAGCAACCCCTCAAGCCATACCTCAGAAAGCCATTGACATCGCATCGACGAGCCCTGCACCTCAGCTATCTCCGTCCTCTTCTCAAGTGGTAAATGGTATTGACCATTCCTTAGCCGCCGACGTGCGGGTCGTGAAAACTGAGGATGAGGATGAGCTGGTCGACGAGTTGGGTTCTATCTTCGGACGAGACGCGCGCTTCGTGGTGGCAGAGCGAGGAAGCTCCACAATCGATACTCCAATCTCGATGCGATTTGAAATCTCGCCTCATTACATGAACAAGCTGCGGAGATGGAACAATCGATTCAAGTCGACCGAGTAAGTCTCGTTGTACTGGTCCCCCCCCTCGCGCGTCACGCCGTGGCTGCCAAGTGCTTACTATCGTTTCAATGTAGGAGGAGGTCCTCAAAGATGCACATGTGTCTTTCATTGGCATGTTACTCTTTTGAAGACGTGCTCGAAGCGATGTCTGGAAACCGTGCCAAATTTCAGCAAGCTCTGGATAATATTTGTCCGGGCCCTTGGCCACGCACAGAGGCATTGCACGCAGTTGCGAACACGACTGACGTCATTCCGCTCGCACCTCCTTTGATTGTACGTTATGCCTTTTCTCTCGACATGTTGTCCCATCTCACTTTGATATCACCGACACGCAGATGATGGACAACGTTGTCGACTTATCACCATACGCGCAGTTGGGTGAGAACCACATCGAGCTGATACAGACTGCGGATATGTCGGACTACATGTTCGTCATTCATGCGCATTATCCTACCCAGAACCAGATGCAGGAGTTAAGGAAGAAACGGCAGGCAGATCAAGAGTTCGAGAATTTTTTCGTCGAAGAGTTGGGGCGCCCTTTTGTGCACTCAAACCATCCTTGGGAGATCTCGGTTGCCATTTCACGATGATATGTTACTATTGTATGTCCCTATGCTTTATCATGCTTGCTATGTCCTGCTGTTTTTTTTTGCGTATTGCTTTCCTGTAATTGTTCTGACAAGTCTTGGGGCATCTTGAACAACTTGACATTGGTCATGATGCACAGTGAGACGTCATCGTATACATATGTATGGGCGATGTTAATGAGCAGATCCACAGTGTTTTTTTCCCTTGACCCAGCGTACGAGATGGCTGAGCCTTTCTCCAGCTCAAAATTTTGCTGTGGTAGAGTTCGACTACATTATTGCTGGTGAGTCAGTCCTAGTCCAGTACCCAAGCCGTAGGACTTGAGCTTGAACTGCCTACACAGGAGGTGGATATGTGGGTTGCCTGTCGCTGTACAGGTAAATAGTACTTAGATAGGCATTAAGTTTCTGTCGATCCCCTCAAGGCCCTCGCAATTTCTTTCCTTTCACTGGCAAGGTTGTCCGAGGATCCTCGTGTTACTGTGGGTGTGCTCGAAGCCGGGACTATCATTGACTCGGACGACCCGATTATCGACCTACATAGTAAGTTACACCATTTCCTCGACATTTCTTCTGGCTGTATTCTATCAACGTATTCCATTTGATTTGATTGTTACAGTTTTAAGGATCTTTAGGGAGAGCAAAAGTAAGGCTTTCATTTTAAGCTTGAGTTTACTTTCAATACAATATTTGTAATGGTTCAGTGGTCTAATGGTTATGATTTCTGTCTCACAAGTTTGGGGTCTCACAGAAGGTTCCCGGTTCGATCCCGGGCTGAACCACATTTTTTTTTTAACTCTGTCATCCTAAGTACATTCGTATTCCAGCTATCATCATAGATATTGCATAGATATGCTCAAAAGTCGCCGAAAGGTACATTGAACACTGGGCGAGGATTAATCTCAATTTCAGCAGCTTGGCACAGAGCAAACGAAACTACTGCGCATGAGCAAATGCCATATATCGATGTGGACTGCGTTGGCAAGCCTGACATGAAAAAAAAAATCGTGTGTACTTCGGGATGAGCCATCGATGAGGTCTTGTGAAAAAATGCGGCCTTCGGATCGTCGCCATGATCGTTCTTTGTGATGCACTCGTCACACGTGAGAATGGGCAAACAGGGACCGTTTCCTCTCGTGCACTCCCACTCTCAGTACTCTGACTTTTTTTTTTCCATTCATCAATAGGTCTCGCCACTTCATTCGGTTGCGCGAGGTGGAAAGCGGCCTAGAATTGCATGCTTGCAACTGGAACGCTCCTCCAGGATCCTCCAAGAAGTGGAAGTACCGCCACAGCGATCTTCCTGACTTCTATCCGTATGTACCTATTATCAGATGGTAGAGACTTGGGAATTGCGTAGAGGATGGACTTGCAGCGGATTGTCAAACGAGAGTTATTTCCTTTATTAATGCACAATGCCGCTGCACAGGTCCCGGCAGAAGACTTCTAAACTCATGATTCTAACTCATGATTGAAGCTGACGTTCCAAGCTCTTCCAAGCTGGCTTTCAAGCTACAATCTTGGGCTCGAGCTTAAAACAGAAAGCCTGTCGGCTGACTCGGCGCCAACCCTGCTAGTGAGTGCTTGCCAAAAGAGCCCCGTTCAGAGTGGGATGATATTGATTGCTCGCACTGGAGGAGCTCTCCGAGGGCATCCCGCACGTCATGCTCGTCAGTCATGGCATGTTCCTAGCCCAAGTTTTACGAGATGTTATATTGGAATGTCACCACTACCGAGTTCATGTCCTCGCAAGCTGAACTCCCCACGAGTCCAAGTTCGTCTGCTAAGGACTGAGAAACTGAAGATAACAACAGATGGATTCACGAGAGAGACCGTCTATATCATGAGATACTTCGTACAAGGTTCTATCCCGACCTACAAATCAATACAAA